>VXBW01005306.1:328869-380981 GCA_013400375.1 Thinocorus orbignyianus
GAATTTAATCGAGACTGATGATCTTTAAGCCAAGCTATAAAATCCAGCGGAGAGTTATATCCCAGTAATAGACCCTATTAGAGGGTCTAGTGCAGTCTATAGAAAGGATCTCCTCTCTATTAAATTCTCTAGGGCTTGAGTTCTCATTTACACAAAGGCCTTTTTAGCTGTGTAAAATGGCCATAAAGTAGGTGTAAAAATGATTGATGCCATCTTTATAACCCCTTTACACTGTGAAAACAGTGTGAAGTGGCCAGGGTGCAAATGAGAATCACACCTGGGTTTGTGAGAGTAAATTACATTGAGCCTTTCACAATTTCTCTGTGTCCATAGTGGTTTCCTACCCCTTTCTGCGGAATTCACCCAGAGAATAAATTTCCAGGACTTTAAAAAAAAAATGAAAAAGAAAGAAATGTTCTTTTCTTCATCACCTCTGTCCTTTTTGAGCCTTTTAGTCCCATTCATTGTCCTGGTGCAGTCCATGTGGACTCTGACACTGGGAAATAGCTGGGAGCTGTCTGAATATGCTATAGTAGGTGAAAATCCTTTAATTGGTACTTTCCAAAATTCTTGACCCAAGCAAAACACATGTAAAACCATACACAGAGCAAAAACAGTTCCAAATGCTACTCTGTCCATTTTCCCATCACTCCCGTTTGGATTTTATGTTCTTGACATATATAAAGAGGAAATACAGAAGTTAATCTTTGCTAGATCAGAACACCTCATATTTATTCATTAAGCATTAAAACAGCAACAGAATATATGATGAATATTTTTTTCTTCCAAAGCAAAGGATTAAACTGCAGTGCTGATTAGTGAACCAAACTCGGCAGCAGTGGCTCGAAGCGGAGACTGTGCTGCTATAGAGTCATAGAATGGTCAGAGTTGGAAGGGACCTTCAAGATCATTCAGTTCCAACCCCCCTGCCATGGGCAGAGACACCTCCCACTAGAGCAGGTTGCTCAAAGCCCCATCCAGCCTGGCCTTGAACACTTCCAGGGATGGGGCATCCACAGCTTCTCCAGGCAACCTGTTCCAGTGCCTCACCACCCTCAACAGTAGAGAATTTATGGAGATGCATGGCTTGCTAAGCATTGCAGGCTCTCTTATCCACATTTCCTTTCTTTTCCATTTCTTTTTCAGTTGCAGTGACCCTGTGATCATCACCTCTGCCTCTTTTGTGTTCTAGAGGACTCCCAGCAAAGTCAAGCCCAGGGATGAGTAGGCAGAGGCTAGGCAACGTGAGCCCAGCCCCATCTAACAGTGACTGGCCTCCAGGAGCCCAACACCTAGGAGGCAATGGGAGACGGGGAACGAAATCATGCAGGTAAGACGGAGGTCAAAGGATAAAGGAGACTGTGGATGCCCCATCCTTGGAAGAGTTTAAGGCCGGGCTGGATGGGGCTTTGAGCAACCTGCTCTAGTGGGAGGTGTCCCTGCCCATAGCAGTGGGGTTGGAACTGGATGATCTTTAAGATCCCTTCCAACTCTAACCATTCTATAATTCTATGAGAAAGGTATATCCTCTGCCTTACATTTGCACAGCTGAAGTTATGTGAGGGATAGGCGGGCAAACAAACATCTGAGTAGAAGCAGCAGGTGAGAGGCACCCCGGCACATCCATCTCATAGTGGAGACTGGCCCTGACACTGATCCTCAAGTGCTGCCTGCAGCACGCTCCACCAAAGTTGGGGGCTATGGGCTAGTTCCTGCTACTGCATGGATGGCCCCCTGATGCCAGCAGCCAGTTATCACATCATCAACCCATCCTCACTCTCCACTGCTGTCTCTGCTCGCTCCAAGCATGACTGCAAGTCAGACTTAGGATGCTGGATGGGTGGAGACATCTGAACAAGTGAATGGTCACCCTTGCAAATGTGCCTTGCAGCCACACTTAATAGTGACTGTTATTCTTAGGTACATAAAAAAAGGCCATTTGGAAGCTGGTCTCAAAGACCTTCATTTTCTGAAGCTCCTCACTTTGCAGCTTGACAGAGAGCATCTTGGTGATGCTACGTCTACTCTAGAAGCACTTTCCATGACAAAAACTCAAGCAAGTACGTGGAACAGTGCTGTAGGTGGACCACAGGGGACAAGTATGTTGTGACAAAGTATGCTTGTCTAGCCCTGGTATCACGTAATCACCACATGGAAGACAGATTTTAGGTAGCATTAGAGCTGCTTAGACAACTAGCTTTTGCCAGACTTTTTGCTGCAGAAAAAGAAAGTTTTTGCTTATTTGAAGCCTTATAGTAATTTCATTTGTTTCCTCCTCGTTAAGGCTTGTGGCACAGTTTTTCTGGCATGTGGGTGCTCCACCCCACCTCAGAAACACCCTAGCTCTGTCACGGATTGGGAAATCCCTACTCATGGCAGGGTGTGAGGATCAGCTGCCTCGCCCTTGCACAGCTATGGGCCGGCAGCGCAAAATGCTGCCAACTCAAAATTGTTCCTACGGTTGTAAGCCCATGCTGTGCAAGGGGAAATGACAGTTCAAGGGACAAACTGACATACTCGTCTCGGTATAAGGATAATAAGACATCAAGCACTTCTAGAGTCACACCTTCAGCGGTGAAAAAGCACTGTTTGAATGGGGTTTGTTATTCTGTGTTGCTTATTAAGAAATCGTTGTTCTCTTGCCCTCATTACTATAAAGGATGTCTTTGGGAGACTGACAGTCTCTTCTTGCTTCCCTCCCTCCACCCCGTTTTAAAAACATTCATTGTTGCAGGGATGTATCTTTTAGGGCTGTTGGCCCAACTCCACTGCTGGTGTGTGAGGTTGATTGTCTTCAGAGGAGTTACACCAAAAATGCATTTGGCCTTTTGTGCTTGGAGTATAATTGGTGGAACTGGCTGGATTCCGGGTTTGGGAGCCTGCAATTACAGCAATGTCAACATAGTTTTCAATGTGACTAGTGATTTAGAGTCCTCTTCTTTAGGACCACAACTCGAGGTTTCTTAAATTGATCTTTTCTCATCAAGTGCCGAGCGCTAATACTTCAGAAGTCTGTCTGGGATCTCAAGCAGAGCCCACCGAATCATCATTAGTCAACCCACTCATATTGTTGTTTATTAGTAATTGGATTAGGTAACTTGTATCATTAGTCACTCTGAAAAGTCTTATGTATATTTTATATGATAGTCATTAATATATTCACTTTGCTGTTGGTCTCAACCTGCATTTGAACAGGTCTTGAACTCCCTTATTACTTTTCTGTGTGGTAAATCCCTATCATGTTAGCATGGATTATACCCAGAGCATTCCAGAGACAAGCACAACAACGCAATCAGCATAATTATAATTAAGCAGTTTGGACCAGATCCTTATCTGGCAGAAAACAGCATAGCTTCTCTGAAAGCAAGAACAGATATCTACCAGCGAAGGAAATGGACCCACTTTCTTTATGGCTGTAGCCCTACAGATGACTTCCCAGTGATTTTTTTAAGTTCTCATTTTGTCTATGACCACTAAAGAACCTCTTTGGTGAGTATTTGTACAGCTGCATCTTCAGGACTTT
The DNA here is from genome assembly GCA_013400375.1 of Thinocorus orbignyianus. Classification (NCBI taxonomy): domain Eukaryota; kingdom Metazoa; phylum Chordata; class Aves; order Ciconiiformes; family Thinocoridae; genus Thinocorus; species Thinocorus orbignyianus. The sequence continues at coordinate 332,393 of VXBW01005306.1, forward strand.
GTGACCTCTAGATAGTCTCACAAGGGATGTTTTGCAAAAGCAGCCGTATGAAATGCTCTTCAAATGATTGAAAAAGATACTCATTAAAACTGTGTGGATGTTTTTCCTTGTCAAAAACCTTATAAACACTCATCCATCCGTGGTGTCTATGGCAGCATTACGCTTACATTATCCCTTCCCTGGCTGCAACCCCACGCCAGCTCAGACCCTACACTTTCTGTTGCTGGCCTTCAGTGGTAGTTAAAGGGTAGAACCGAGCGCCCACGTAAAAGACCTGGTATCTGTGCTTCCACATCACAAAGCACGCCGACAGGCACACCAAGGCTGCGATCAGATTGAGAACCATCTGCAGGAGTAAGTACAGGTTGAGCATGCTGGTGAGGCTGCCACAGTCAGCTGCGTCCTGGTAGACAAAGGTCCTCCCGAGGGGGTCTGCAGTGTCCAGTTTGCACTGGCAGGACTCAAGGATGGTATCGCAGGTGAATTTTGTCATCTGCAAATAATGGTGCGCAGCGAAAGCCACTGCCAAAACGCAGGCAACCAGACCCAGGGCACTCAGGAGAAAATACATCAGCTGCAAGAAAGAGAGAGAAAAAAGAAAAAAAAAAAGTAAAAACCCCTCTCTGCAACTGCACAGAAAATGAGGAACATAAAACGAATGCATGCACGTGTACTTCGTAGAGAATGCATGCATTCAATGGGCTATCTGGATGCTGTGTGCTTTGAAAAATGCAAGAGAGCTGCAACTCCCTGGTGGCGCCAAGTTCAGCAGGTCATCTCAAGAACTGATAATTCTGCCTTGCATATTTTATATGAGTATTGCCTCGCAATTCTGAGACCTCATAAGAGTACCAAGAAGTCTGTGCCAGAAGCTTTACGGAGAGGGGGAGGATTGTCTTCCTCTACTGTTGTACCTGCATTGGCTAGACTTAGAGTCATCAGCTCGGATAATTAGCACAGCTGCCTTGAAGCAGAGATGAGCAGAGCGAGGCTTGGGCTGGCATCTTATCCCAGGTCATGCTGAGAAGTGGGTGTTTTTGAGACTTTACTCAGGTGTTATTCCCGGCACTTGGTTTGCATGCCCAAACAAATCTGATTTATACTTGCAAATCAGGCAGGGAGAAGGTTGCTCTCTTGCTTGTGGCCCAGTGAGTGCAGCCAGCCTGCTCGCTTCCCAGGTCCTGCTGTGGAGCTGGAATGCACATCTCCACGAGAAAATGCTTGCCATGCTCAATCCCCTTCCGAAACTCGCCCCATAAATCAAAGGTGTGAAAGAGCAGTGAGCGCCTTTCATTTCCCAGTGCTACCCCTGCTATGGCATGAGAAGAAGGGTCTGTTTGTGACCCCCCACTATTCCTTACACCAGTGGCTGCTTTAAAATAGGGTGGCTTTTATCAAGGGTGGCTATGCAGAGTCCACTCCCACAAAATACATGGAAACTGGCAGTGACTCAGAGCTTTTGTCACCCCAAGTTGCACCTGAGACCTTTGGATACCAGAGCATATGGATTTCCTTTGCTTTTGATAGCTGGAACTGGCAATTACTGTGCTGCGTACGAAATATGTGTGAATGTATATTAAAATCATACTCAGTGTTTAGCCAAAATAGTGGTTTTGGTTCTGTTCAGCACTGTAAAAACATTTAGTTTTCTTGGCGTCTAATCTGTCAGACACATGGCATGGTTGAGAATCTGTTATTTTAAACAGCAGCTTCTCTCTTTCTCTCTCTCTCTCTCTCTTAACCTCAATACTGCGAGCAAGCTATCAATATAAAAGCATTTTTATGACCTTGAAACTCCATGTATGTATCTCTTGATAAAATTCACACTTCCGGTGTGTTTGTCCTGTATCTACACCGTGAATCAATCTTTTTATTCAGTTGCCAGCTTCAAAAAAATGTATTTGGGGTTATTGCAGATCTTAAAGCACTATATACATTTTCTCCCACTTATCACCAAATTCTTACAGCAAGATCTTAGTTTTCAAGACCTGTATACTATTGAATTTAATGACTTCCCCTGCAGTCTTAAACCAAGGCTTCAAAACGAGGGTGGTTCTTATTTAATAAGCCCCATAGCTTTCAAGGCAAAGGTCCATGGGAAAGGTGAAGTTGGAAAATAGGGACACACCTCCTCATACGAAGTGCCCAGAAAATGGAGCGCTACTGCCTGATGGACCCCCTCCAAAGAAAGATGTGGGAATTCAGAAGCCAATGGCATTACTTTAAAAGATAGTATAAATGTCTTTGATGGGGAAAATGGAAAATAGACAAACACTGATTATCGTTCCTGTTCTCTGAGGGATGAAAGTTGTTCTGTGTTGTAGAAGTCCTAGTGGACTAGCTGGAAGTCTCTGGATTCAGACTAGCAGGAGACAGAATCAGGCTTCCCTAATAAATGAGATATTAAGCCAAGACTGTGAGATGTGCCTGATTCTCCCTGGCAGGTACGTTACTTAACAGCCAATTTCTATACAAAGTCAGGACGAAATAACCGTAAATCCACAGCCTAAGCTATCCTCCAGGTACAGCAAGCAAGAATTTGCCTGTTGTTTCCCTAAAGGGAAGGAGATCTCAGAATCCCTTTGAAATGCACCGAATGCAGCTCTTACAGCAATCCTCAGAAGCAAACAGAGATGCGTGGGGACATAGGGCGATTTCCAAATGGCTTATTATTCTCACAAGATGTTTGCAGAGGAATCGCTCTGTGAGCCGCTGAAAATGAACACATTTCCAAATATCAAAGCTGAGGCAAATGCAAATACTGCCTGTGAGGGAGCACAAGGCAGAGAGTGCTGAGATCCCGTCAGCAGACTAATCACATGCCAGACCTGGAGGCAACTTCAGCATCACAAATACAACCACGTACTGAGCTCTGCCCGGGAACCAGAACTTGCCACTGGAAAAATGCTTTTTAGCAGCCTCAGAGAGGTGGGCATTGCAATTTCTGGTTAAATAGAAAGAGGAAAGGGAAGCGGGGGAGACACAGTATACAATTAGGGCAGAGCGTGGCACCTCATCCTCCTTTGGGTTCCTCATATGAGGAAGAAACATTTTAGCAATATTTACTGGCAATAATTATGATCTGTGACAAAAAGAAAATAAATAACTTTAAATGGGTCAAGTTCCACATGGAAAAGTCTTCTCATAGTTATCAGAGGTGAAAGCAGAAGGGTTTGCAGACATGGATCCAGGAGATCCCTTTTGAAGGTGGTGGTGGCCTAGGCGTGAGCCCATGCAGGGAACGGGGACTGCAGTGAGTGTCACAGCATGGGCTGCTGTGACTGGGTGGGCAGTAGTAGAGGGTGTCATCTCTATGGGAGATGCCATGATCAGCAGCGCAGTGATCTGTCAAATATTAGCAGAGAGCCCAAGAAATCCACAGGAGACCTCAAGATTTTCCTATGTAGTTTGTTTGGGGTTTTTTTTGACAAGGTAGAGGACTTCCCCATGTACCATGTTGATTTGCTCTACTGCAGAGCATGCTTCCTGCAGACACAGAGATCAGGAAGGGCAGAAATTCAGCCTGGAACTTGCCGTTGTCCCCCAAAGGGCAAAGTCACCCTCACAGATGTGGTGTCCTCCCTTTCTCATGGATGCATGAGGTGCTGCAGATACCTGCAGTAGTCTTAGAAAAGGAATTTTGCTACAAGCAGTTCTAGCACCTCCTTTTTTAACAGGATCCAGGGCTCATTGCAAGTGTGAAATTAAAGAAGCATCTGTCGAGAAGGAGGAAAGCAGAGAACTGCATGGGTCTCTTTCCATTTCCCACCCCTAGGAAATCACTTGCAGTGGTGAGAGGGTCACCTTGGGGGATGACTAAAAATCTCCAGGCCTCTGTGTGTGTGGTCCTCTTCCCAAAATGACCCTTGGGTTATGCAAGGGATCTCAGGGTGCTTACTGCACTCCAGGGAAGCCCAGCCAAGATTTTCTTGTTGGATGGTACCCAGCAGCCTTAGTGGGCACCAGTGTGAGGGCAGAGGCTGAGCTGTGGAGCACATCTCCAAGAGGAGAGTCAGGGCAGATAGGACTGAACCCAACCACAGTGCTGGATGAAGCATCAGGACCCCAAGGAGAGAATGACACAAGTTACTTGGCTTTGTCTCATGACTATAATTTTGCATCCTCAACCTTGTCACCAAAATAGCTAATGTTCATGTTTTTGTTCAGACTTTAACTGAGATTTGAATATCTGAGAAGTGATACTGTCTATTTAGATGAGTCCTGTGTGATCAAAGCCCTGGAGGGCACTCTTAGCTCTTACTTTGTTTGAAATAGGTACCCTGTGGCCAGAAGCTATTTGTCTGGACAGGCAGTGGGAATGGGAGGCATTGTGGGATAATGGCTCCTGGAGGGGACGCGGGACAGGAGAGGAGGGAACGATCAAGTTTTGTGGCAGTTGCAATAGTAAATGTGGGGAAGGTGGATTTTGGGGAGGAGGGCGCTTTGCGTGGGCAACAGGTCATAAGCTATTGACTGAACCAAAAGTCTTTCAAGTGAGACTTTAGCTCTAATTCTGCCAGGTAATGAGGAATAACCCATTTTACGTCACCTGGGGAATACTTTCAAATGTTTATTTTCTTGTGGGAGCAATGGCTCATATTCCTGACTGCCAGGGCGGGCAGTGTAGCTAGGGGTGGCAGAGGCATCTGGGCTGCCCAGTCCAACATGCCGTTCCCACCATGAGGTTTGACTCCCTTCCTGCTTGAATGCCAAGTTCAATTTAATGTTGCAGGGTAAGCAATAAAAAGCCTGGCATGGCAGCTCCCACCCAGCCCAGCAGCTCCCGGGGCAGCTGTAACCCTTCCTTGTGAGTGCAAAGGTGATGGGGAAAGAATGTAAAGGTAGCCAAAGGGCGGAGACAATTGTTCTTCTTCTCCTTTTTTTTTATGTACATACGGGAAAAGCTTGAGAGAGGCACAAAATACACACCAGAGTCTCATTTCTAAGGGAGGACGAATGCCAGGTTTTGAAAAGCCACTCCTTGCATTTGATTTCCTTCTGCCTTTCTCAGTTAATAATGACTGTTATTTTGTGTTGCTTGTGTTGGTATTTTTCTTGGTTATTATGTGTCTGCAAAATATTAAGAGCCCTGGAAATTATAATAATAAGGAAAAAACAGCCCAGAGAAATGGTGTTAAAAAGGCCCCATCTGGAACAAGTGTTCTCAGCCTTTCTTTTCTGGTTGCTTACCAGTGTCAATGAAGCAGGGTTTTGGGGACTGAGGCAGAGCATGGAGCACAGTTTCTGCGCCTCTCTTGCAATGTTTGGTTGGGAATTTTCTTTGTGGAAGAATGCTTGTCCCCATGGTGTGCTAACACTTTCCCATGTTCACTAGTGCCCAGCCCTGGCACAAGGCACCATCCTCTGAGACGGGGCAGCTGGTGCTCAGGCATAGCCTCCATCTCCCCAACCATAAAGGCAGGTAGGTGGAGATTTCTATCCACACTTTTTAATTTGCCTGTGCCGTGCAGTTTCTTATTTCATGGTGAGAAGAGGAACTGCTAGGAAGATGCTAAGATGCTTCTTAGATCACATTAAAAATTAAAACTCGATTTAAGTGGACCCATTTTATGCCACCTTACTTTTTACCCAGCTCTTTATAAATATCTCTACTTAATAGTAACCCCCAGTCTTTCACTGAGCACTTCACAAATTATTTCAGCTTTGTTGATCTGAATCTCTTTGATATTCTTAAAACATGGAAAATAAAATGATATCTTGTTCTGACTTGAGATATTTGTTATTAACGTTTTCCCTTTATAGGCTACAGTTTCTTCCTTAGCTGCCTGGAAAATACAAGAAAACCATTCTTGCATTTCAGGTGCTTTTTCACTTCCTTTCACGTGGTCTTAAAAATATCCCCAGTATCAACTCTTTCTGATTATATCTAATGACATGAGAAGAAAAAGAAATTTTAAAAAAGTCAAAATACCTTTACTGTAAACTGCACACACGTCTTCTCATCAGGTTGGTACGAAATACAAAGCATAATGAATCCCACTAAGGACACCACACAGACCTGCAAGGGAAAAGATGTAAAATGTGTTCAATTTTTTATTTTATTTTTTTTTTTAAAGAGACAAGAATAAATTCTTTTCAAGTCAAATACGTTTCTGTGTTAGCAGTACTGTAACTCAAGAAGCAGCACGTAAGTGAAGTCGTTTGAGTAGGGGCTACAGCCATGCACGTAAGAGCCTCACGTGTGGAAGCACTTGCGAGTAGGGAAGAGTTTCAGCCTTCCCTTTATAGACACAAAATTTAACTCTTAGAGACTTTTTTAATGAGGCCTACAAAGACATAGCCCAGCAATAGCCTCTAGGATGTGTTTTGAGCTTTCATCTATGTAACTATGAAAGCCGAGCAGAAGGCTCATAGAGTTGGGCTTGCAAGCCTAACTATTCTGTGTAGCATCATTCTATTTAGCACCAGGTACTGACAGAGTTTTTATGTCACCAGCGCAGGTTGTAAATCAGTAACAATAGCTGTCATTGGACCAGAAGCAACAGAGTTTGTAGCAGAGGCTTTCAGCCTCTCCTAGAGTGAACACCTTACCAAAGAAGACATGTCTTCTACAATCTGAGACTGCATTTTAGCCCCATGGCAGTAATTGCTGAAGATTAACCGTAATGTAGAAGTATTTATGCACTTTATTATTCATTTAGCTGTCTATATTAGTAATTCTGAAAATTGAGATTTATTAGCAGGAGCAGATATTCATTGGTAGGCATTTTCCAGCCACATAAGGAGGGAAGATCCTGCTCTGTGGAGCTACTCCAATAAATACAATTTACCCTTTTAGGCAGTGTTTTCTGGGTCCCCCCATGATGCTAAGCACTCAAGTCAAGGGCTTTCCTCTCTCACATTTTTGGAGGACCAGTGAGCGGACCTCGCAGGAGGACACAGGAGCTGCAGTTCTGCAATCAGACTGCTGCTTTTTGGCAGCTCCCCCCTTGCCTAGACAAGAGGAACTAGGTCCCCAGGCGTGTGGTAAGGGCTCCCGGTGCCACTGTGGTGGGGCTGGATTGGGGAATGAGAGAAGTCCTGACTGCCCCTGCAGAGGAAGAGGATGTTGTTGATGGCTGGAGCTACTCTTGGAGGAGCCCATGCATATTTGAGTTACCTTGGGGAAAAAATGGTGAGTTGATGGCATGCACATTTTTTTAAAAATGCCACTTCATATCACACCATTAAAAAGGCCCAGGTGTGATCAGCCTTTGCAGAGATCTTAGCCAAGATAAGCCAGCGTACCTTCAGAAGTGCTAAGGTGCTTCACGTGGGGCTGGGAGCAAGCCTTGGCCTCTTGGTTATACATGGTAGCTACTAAATTTCCAGTGACTGCAGTGAGAATCTGTATTTTTTTCTCCCTTCATTTTACTTTGAGGGTTTTGAAGGCTTCTCAGTAATTTGCAGCTTTCTGTTTTCCCAGATGTGGGGGGAAGTTGCCTTTGCTAAAGGGTGGGAGCATGCCATGGAGGTGCCTGCAGGAGTGCTGGGCTCTTTCATTGGCCCATCCCCACCTACTGGCTCCATGCTGTGATAGTGCTGTTCACATCTGGATTTCCATCTCCATGGGGAACTGCTGTCCTTATAGGCAGCAATGGTTAAACACGCTTCTTTTATGATTCGATAAATAAAATAGCAAACTTTCCTTTCTATCTGCATTGTTGGTGTAAGGCACCAGACAGCAGCCCTGCAAAGGAAGAGTGCCTCTCAATACACGGAGAGTCATGTCCCGCAAGAACCTGTGTGATTAGGAGCACTTTTCACCATAAAGTTTTGTTTCGTGTCATTTCAGTAGGACATGAATAGGAAGCATTGCCCGAGAACATTTCTAAAGAAAGCGTCAGTATTATTTACTCCTTTTCATGTCATGTGTATTTATATTCTGGTCCTATGACTTGCAGACGGCCTCCAATTTATTTGTTTTCTTCTTTTTATTGTTGACAGCCATAGCTGACAGGGCTGTCGGGGGAAAAAACAACCTTTCTTGTCAAAGGTCCTTCAGTGCCTGGCTTTTTTTTTTTTTTTTTTTTTTTGCCCTATAGTGCTTTTATGTGACTCAACCATGTTTTATTTCTCAGGATTAATCGCCTGTGTCCTTGGTCCCTTGCACTGTATATTAATCTTTTAATTCAATTAACATGCCCATAAACCTTAAATCTTAAGAAGATCACATCTCCAGTAATATCCAAATGATAAACTCCCCCACTGGCAGTGGTGGCTGAAAGAAAAACTTGCAGCAAGAACTAGAAAAAATAAAAAAGTTTAAATACACTCACTTAATGTTACATCCCCAAATCCATGTGAAATCAAAGGGGCTGTTCATGTCAAAGCTAGACCTCAGTATTTTCAGAATCCTGTGCTGAAGGATCTTGTTATAAGCAATAAATCAAATTTGCTGTACTTCAGCTACACTACTGGGCATTTACACTTGGGTGAACCAAGGCCAGATTTGCCTCCAGGTTCCTCTCCTGAGACATCATGGGACTGCGCCCACTCTCCCATTCCCATTTTCCCACAGGAAGCTGACAGAGTTGCATTCATTTCCCAGAGCAGAGCCAAATACCAATGGTGGAATTTTCTCCCTACTATCAAGCGCCTAGTACAACTTCTGCAAAAACCCTATCGGCTTTCAACGCTGCAGGATCAGGCCTCCCTCTTCGGAAAGCTTCCCATACAAAAGGCTACCATTTAAAAGGATTTCATTCCTGCACGTGCTTTCCTAAAGTTCCACTGGGATTTAAATAATAAACTCAGGGATACTTGAAGAGGCACATTTGCAGAGAGGTATTTATAAATGATTACATTGGGTTGGGGTTCCAGCAATCTTGGCCAGGATATTTCAGAAGGCTTAAGTATTTTTTTCATAATAATATACCAACTTCTTTATTTTTTAAGCAGAGAGGTATATTTTTGTACATGACGGTAAAAAATAATGTTGTTGAGAGTTATGACCCATATATGTTTTACATTTCAGCTTTTTTAAAGGTAAATTCACTGACTGGAGCAAACTGAAATGTGGAACATTTATACAGAAAACAGCTTTATGCTTCTATTCTATGCATTATTAATAGATCAGTTTTGAATTATATCTGTGAAGTGGAATACAATAACTATAAAAATCCTCTGGTAAATATGCGTTAGGACCTGCTAAATGACTAAGACAGCTGCATTACAGCAGGCGTGTTATTGATGCTGTTGATGCTAATTGCTAAGTAGCATTAGCTAATCCTGCGTCCTAGTGCTTCAATAGCCACTGCAATATCCCAGTGTGAAGCATACACTTCCTATGCCTTATTGACTAAGCACACAACATAAAATGCAATTGAACTTGCTTTAGCACTTGCTTGCCACCAATCAATATGCATTTGTTATACAAATAACATAGATTCTATAAGAGCTGCGGAACAGCAGTTAATTAGATCAGCTCTTGTAACTGGTACCTGGAAATCTAGAAATATGCATTTCTGTGCTGAGTGAATTTCAACTCAAGTTTCATTATGCTATTTTTCAAAAATTTCCAGGTGGACTAACAAAGCCTTTGCTGAATAGGTGGTGATGTGAAAGGTTATCCAAGGGAATAATTTAAATATGGAAAAGTCCTGCCTAGGAGAAGGCCCGAATGTGATACAGATGTATTTAGGAAGGCCACAGACCTAATTTTGGTCAAGACATACCCTGTGAAATGCCCCAGTTCACAATCCAGGGAAAACATCTGTTTGCTAGACCTGGTTGGAAAAATTAAAAGCTTATGTTCTAGAAAAGCGTCCATAGTATTTCATTTTAGCAGGAAGCAGTAGACTTTCCTTCCATTGGGCAGAAACATCTCAGGACTGAAAAGTGACTTACTTAAAAATTAATTTTTTTAAAACCACAATCAAAATAGGGGTAGACATTTTCTGGGTAGCCCCCATCCCACAGAGGCCTAGAGCCCATTGTCATGAGAACTGAATTAAGATCTTATAGATTTCAGCAGGAATGGGAACTGATTCCAAGAGCATTTAGGAGTGGGTCCCAGTTGATTTTCTTGGGAGGATCCCCAGATCTACAGAGATCTAGAGTGCAGTCCTTCGCTCTTCAGGGCTTTGGCAAACCAGTTCTCACAGTACGCACGCACAGGCTAGCACAACTGGCTCTTTCTCACGGCTTGGACTCTTATATGCTGCTGCAAAACAGATGGTTCAACAAAAAGGCTGCAAAGGAGCATGCCTTTACGTTTCTCCATCCTTTTAAAACCAGAACTCAAGCAGTAAAGAAGATCAATCTCAATCTTTGTGTAGCCAAAATCCTTCCCCACCAGCTTTATTTCAACTCATCTGCCATGCTGAAGAGCTCCACCTGCCACCAAAGCAAGGAGGGCTGACACCCTGCCCAGCATGGTGCCAGCGTCCTCCTGCACTAGCCAACCCTGTCTTTCCCACTAAACTTAATACACTTCCAAAAAGTGTCATGGATGAGAAAAAGACTCATCATATCTGACAGGAACAAACACAGGTGGCAGTGCAGAAGGGTGTTTGGACCAAGCCAACAGACATTGCCACCCAGTGAGGACCATGAAGCTTGGGGCAAGGGAGCCATTCATGCCATCCTCACCTCCCTGTGGCTCACTCGTGTCTGGATCTGCAGGGACTAAGCACAAGGTGAATGAGCGGTAATGATAATGATGGTTATGTAACGTGCAGAATTAGGGAAACACAAACACATAGGGCACAAATTTCCACTGTGGTTTGCATTCATTATCTTTGCACACTGACATATTAATGTGGTCTGTTTTATTTCAACAGATTTCAAAACCACAGATTGCTCTAATCTGCCTGCATATCTCCCTTGTATATTTGTGAAACTGTTTTTTCTTTTGTTATTACTACAATTTTAGCCTGAGCGTTGCTATGAAATAGGTCGCTTTCTCCAGGAAAGCACTTCCTACCCAGAGCATCTTGGAAACCCTGACAGATGATGCTGGTAAAGCAGGAGATTTGGCAACATCCACCAAGACATGAAGGAAGGAGGCAAAAACCTCGTTCAAAGGAGCATCTTGGGTCTACACCACACCACGAGACAAATGCTGCAAACACTCAAAAAGACATAGTATAGGTCACCTGCTCTTTACATGGGGGCTTGTTAGCAAGAACCTCCTGCAATGACTTTTAGGGGCAGAAATCAAACATGTTGGAGGACAAAACCTCTCAAATGTAGGCAGTGCAATGCCACACAGCATTGCTGAAACCCACAGGTGGACTTTTCCTTTTTAATAAGAATGAAAACTCTCAGGCTAGAGGGGAAAAAACGCTATTAACAGAATTAGGAAGAATTTTCCATTAAGGACAAGTTATTTCATAGTTGCTCACTTCACAATACTATGGATCTTTCTGTTTGTAGGGACAAGGATAAAGTATTTATCTCTTGTAACTATCTCTGAAGTCTATGGTTTAACCTCAGAAGTGATACTTGGCTTGATGGCTCACCCACCTTATCAGATATGGCAAGGCATTTGGAGAAGCCCTGTTATCCACAATTTAACAATCCCACTGGACATACACTTTGATGCAAGAAATAAAATTTTGCGGTTGGCTTTGCCGTTATGAACCAGGATCCTCTCTGATGCCAGACATCTGTCCAGGCTGTAGCAGACACTGACGTTCATTCGCTTTATGAGGTTTGAGGAAATGGCATTGAAAGTGGGTGCTACAGGCGGCTTTCACTGCGAGCCTTCATCAGCCCCGAGCCTCACTACCACATGTAAAAGAAGCCAGTCTGCCACACAGGGGGATTGCACCTTAATAATTTTCCTCTTACAGGTTTCTAATTTGATTTAAGGATAGTCTAGTTGCACATAAATTACTTCCAGGAATAATAGTTGTAAAAATAATGATAAATACGTACATTGTGGTTGCAGGCAAAGGCCATCTTCGGCTACCAAATCATTTCCTTAACAGCCACAAAACCCCATTAAAACCGACATTCCTTGTCCCACCTACAGAATAAAATACTGATGTCTTTACTTCGGGTCCCTTCAAACCACGCAATAACACATCATGACAGATACACAACTTTCTTTTAAATTCTGTAAAGTAAACAAAACTCTGCAAGAATATTTGTAATCAAACGAAACCATATTTTTCTGTAACAATCTTTGCTGTTTAAGTCAGTTGATCAGCAGTGAAAATGGTCACCTGTTCTATGGTGAGATTTAATTCTCCTGGCAAAGTACTGCCAAGGCTACCATCATTATAAAACCAGGAGCTGCAGCAGCAGTACATTACTGCTGTTAAATCTGAAATATGGTGCTGGGTGATCAAATGCCTGAGGGAGCAAGAAAAAAAAAACAACCAACATTAAAAGGTCCCAGAGCCAGCAGTGATTTACGAAGTGAAAAGTGTAGCACAGCTACAAATGCTAACGTGAACACCACTTGTGGTTTGTGACGTATCCATGACTATGAAGCTATGGAAAGCTATCATCTCTATAGTCACAAGGTCACCTAGGCTGAGGAAACCTGTTTGAACAATCTCTGTCTCCAAATCTTACCTAAGTTTTTTGCACAAATATAGCCCAGCCAGGAACTCTGATTTCCTCCCTCCTTGCCCTTGAGGCTGTAGCTAGACCAGAGGGCTAAACCACACAAGTGCCCAGCATTAGATTGGCACTTGACCAGGTATCACACAGACCTCTGGTGGGCAGCTACCTTCTCAAACCATTCTGAAAGGTGACATATCAACATTTTTCCCATCAAAAATTTCCACTCTGTACCTGATCAAAATAAAAGCATGGATTTCAAGTTAATTAGGCATCAGTGGTGAGTTACTCTTAGAAAATGATAGTATTTAATGGCAGAGGGCTCTGAAGAGTACAGGTCTGGTGTTACACACACATATGGCTATAAACAAGCACTGGAAACCTCACCAGAGCATATTTCATGCAACGTACCTCATTGCATACCATTCAGAGTTTCATATAAATTGGGGAAGGCTCAATTAAATACTTAAACTTGGAGAATCTTCTTGATGGCAGTCCTTCCTCAAAACCTTTTGATGTTTGCCCATGGTTAATTGAAGCTACCTCGTATAAAAAATGGATGCCTGCATGACTATAATTTCCATTAGCTGCTTTGATGGCACCAGTTTTTAAGTGTCACCTTTTATTAAAAATTGAAATCAGTTTCCCTAATAACAAGTAAAAGTTAAAAAACCAGCAAGACTGTATAGGAGGTAAAGCCTGACTGAAAGCCACCTCCACAGTTGCTGCCGGAAAAGGTGTCAAAAGCAATAACAGAAAAAAACAGCGAGGGGCCAGGGCTAACTAGAAAGAGTTTCTCTCCTTTCAGGCTTTAAAAGAAAACCTTTCAGGGGTTTTTAAATACTCAATCATCCCCCATATCAATATGGAAGGGGATCAGTTGCCTCTTTCTCTAGCTGGGGATGCTCTCCAATTATTGACCCTCTCTAGGAAGATAAAAAAGTTGCCTCATGTATCAAGCGTTTGTCTGATGTTTGTCAGGGCTGCCACCGTGCAGCTGGAGTGTCCAGCCTTGTGGAAAAATGTTACATCCAGCAGGTGGGAGGATCTGGAAAGAGAAAGGCAGGAAGGCTGACAGGGGTTTACCTCTACAGACCTGCCTCATTTTATCATGCGAGAGACCATCTGCCAAAAGGCTCTTAGGTGGAAACATCTACAGAGCCTCACCTGTGGCGAGATTGTCAGAGACAACGTGGCCCTTGAATTGCTTTGTTACACTGAGCCAGGGAAATTATCTAAATTATAGGAACAGCTATAGGTACAGCAAATCCCTTCTGGTCAAGAGGAGCACAGGTCTAACCAACCCCAGCTAATCATCAGGACACATTAAACTCAATTCCTAATTTAGATTATGTGAATATCTACTATGCTCTTTTCCCCAGATGCCTGAATAGTGTTTCATCCTTTCCAACATCCATCTCACGACAACATTCTCAAACTTTCTCCTTAGCAATTACACACATCACCCTCGCACCCATTTCCAGGAGGAAAATTCCAACCCCTGGTCTCTCCCTGTTGCCGTCTTCTACCATTTCAAAAGTTCAGCTTAATTTTGGGGGCCGTACTGCTTCCCTGGGAGCTGGGATGATGGAGCAGCATTTCTAAGTGGTGTACAAGCCAAGGAGGGTGGTGGGTGGGGGGAGCTGGCCACGCCACCTTCTTGCCCTTCTAGACCCCAAACAACGCAAACCCTGACAGGCAAAAGAGGCAAAGGCTGGGTCAGCACTGCCTGTTACTGGCAGTACTATTGATTTTGGCGCTCAGGTTTACCAGCCCACAAGCACGTGCTGAGTCAGTGGCAGGACCCGCTGTCTGAGTCAGACTCTCAGGCAGAAGCACATCAATTAAACAAACACCTCAACTATCAGCATCTGATAGGGCTACGCAGCATCGGCAGATAGTCCTGGCTGTTTCCCATGTTGCACTAAGCATCAGAAGATCTTTGAAGCATGAAAGCCAGCCAAACTCTTCTGTCAGCCCAGGTTGTCTCACACCATTCCCAGATGCCACCACACAATGCACTCTTTCTTGCCCCTGGTCTCCTGCAAACAGTCCCTCACAGCTGGGCTTTCCAGCCATTGTGGGATCTTCATTCATTTGACCTGTCCTTGTCTGTGAAATGCTCAAAGCAAAGAATTTGTTTCCTTTGCTGAAGGTTTTTTAAAGAGACATAAACATTTCTGACCCCAGGTAAAAGAAGAAGAATTAAATTGCTTTCTCAGTTAAAAGCCTGCCTGCCTTTTGCACCACGAAGCCCACATCAGCCTTACTCCATCAGGGCAGAGAAGCCAATGCTTAGATTCTGATGCCAAAAAGCCACAAGCCATGACAACTCCTTGGGTAAAGCTCAGGGATTCTCTGGCCTGGGGAAATGTGGTCCTGAAGGGTCTGAGCAGCCAAAAGTGCAGAGGTTCTGGGCTGCGAGCACAGCCCATGGCAGATATCTGGGATGCTTTGTGCAATAAAAAAAAAAAAAAAGACAGCTGGAGGCACGGTTGCTGCTTTGACCTGCTTGCCAAACAGATTTTTTTAAAAAAAATTTTTTTAAAATCCCTATTTTATATACATCTATACATATATATGGATTTCAAATAACATTCTGACAGAAATAATAAGCACCCTGGATAATAATTTCTGATGAGCATTTCTGTAACTTTTTTAACTGCCTGAGTCTGCAAAACGGGGCTGAAAGGGAGCTTGCCTGTGAAAACTCTGATATTCTCTACTTTTGATCACAGTGGAAATAATCTAAGAGCAGATTTTTCAAGGAGAAATACATCGTTTCTTCTTCCGGGTGTCAAAAGGCCACAAGCTAATGAAAAAGAATGAAAAGGATATCATTACTATCTACTGCTTCTGCAACACTTTTCATCCACGGATCTCAAAGCAAGGGGTGAGGGATAGCCATTATTAACCCCACTTTGCAGGGGAAATAACAAAGTCTTAGTAAGGTTAAATAACTTGCCCAAAGCAATGCAGCAAGTCAGTGGCAAGACACGGATAAAAAATAAAGCCCTGCACTCCTGGGTGGATTTACGAAGAGTTTGTCCAAGCTTCTTCAAAACAGCAAGAAGGAAGAGGCTGTGAGGAGATCCAGCCTGCAGTTTTGGGTGCTCAAAACAAGTCCCACCGCAGAGATGGACAGATGCTTCAGACCCAGACCCCTTTGCTGCAAACGGCCACAGGTAGGCAAAACAAGTGTCAGCCTCACTGTTTTTAATTGTATTCTTTAGCCTGTCCCCAGCAATGCAGCAGAGGCATTTTACAGGGAATAGGTTGTTGAAGCTGAAGCAGAAGTGCTAAATCACGTAGGCTCCGTGGTTTCTGTCCAAAAACCTTTCCTTTGGTTTCTGACTAATGCCCCACGGATTTCTGGTGAAATGCATTTTGAACTAGTAGGTTTTAAATGGTTTTCACGGTGAAATACTTTTGATGCAACACAAGCTCTATCGTTCTCCTCTGCAGGAGCTGGAGGAGGGAAGGGTCAGTTCCAGGCACTCTGTGGGGGTGGAACCCCTTCAGTGTTGGGGGCATTCTCCGCTCCCTGTCAGCAGATCACTGGCCACGTTTATTTCACTGGACGGTGAACCCAATCCCTGGCCTGCGTTACCCTCACAAACCTAGGTGGTCAGGTTTTGAAGCGATTTAGTTCAGACTGTCTTGCATGTTTTTTCTTGGTAGTGTTTTACTCCAACTGCCTTTCTAGATAAGTTCCTTTTCATTCATGGTAATGCAATGAAGCACTTGATTTTCAACAAGGAATGGTGTCACTACTTTGCCACTAATAAGGAAGGAAAAAAAAATCTTTCAATCAATCAGGGTCTATTTAACACATTAGCAATTTTCCTTCATTTTTCTGTCATCCTGCATTAAGAGCTGTGGGGTCAAATCTAGCACTGGTGTAATTCCAAAGGAGTAACAGTAGGAATGAGCTTCGCCTATTATCTCTAATGTTGTTAAAAAGGTCTTGATAATAGATTTTTTAAGTTCTTGATTCTGAATACTAATCAAGTCCTTTAAAAAGAGCACTTGAGTGGGATGCTACTAAAACAAATATGCTCTGGTATTTTACACTACAACTTTCTGTTTTGTTGCTCATTTCTGTGCAAATAAATGAGTTTCAGGAAGTCACTCTCTGCCTTGAGACTTGTTCTTGAGCAGCACGTGGGTCATCCATCCCCTGCCTATGTGCCCTCCATGCAGCTTCCCACAGCCGCCCAAGAGCCAGCCCATAGGACATCCAGCCACACGTAGGATGTCCTAGCCAAGGGTCCTCTCACAGGCCAGTTTCCCAGCAGCACACTCCCTGCCACAGCTCACCAGCAACACCCTGTGACCTGCACAACTCAGCAGCTCCTCACCACTTCTACTTGATGTTCCACTGGGCACCAAGTAGCTCCATGGAGACACCACAGTGCAGGAACAATGTAAATGCAGTATCACGATGTATCTCCTGCATTTTGCCCCTCAGGTACAGGCTTTGCATTACTCCCCTGGTGCATCAGCCATGGGCAGTGCTCACATGCACTCTTTTGCTGGGAGGCTCTGGGACCACACCACAACCTCAGCCTCTCCTTTCTAGCACAGTTTTCCCTTTTACCACCCTCTGCTGGTGTCAGAACCCTCCTTCCCTTGTGCTTTGGGCTAAGGGTGCAGATGAGTGGTATGGCTCCACAGGAACCTGCCCAGCTGTGTCCCCCCACCACATAGTCCTTGCCATCACCCTAAGATCAAGCCGGGGCGGGACCAAAAGACATTTTGAGCCAGGGAGGAATTAACTTGCACATGAACACGCTGGTGGCTCTGCCTTGCACCAGAATACCCAGGGTGAGAGTCACTAACTCAAACTGTAGGTACAGTAAGCCCTGCCCGGTGGTCCCTACCTGCAGCCCACAGGTTGCACTGGTCTTTCTGATAGATGGGGCACCCTGCAGCATGAAGCAAATTGAAGCTCTGACCCTCCCAGCTAGCACAGTCTCAGAAGATGTGGTCCCCCAGGGGATATCCGGGCTGGCTGATGGGTGCAAAACATGGCCACCACAGCTGGGAGTGGAGTTCTGTTTTGAGCTGGGGACTAGTTCAGGAATGCACATGGCAAGTTTTGCCTGTTTTTCAGGGGGGAACTCTGAAAGCAACTGAACTTTGCCTCATGTGGGCATCTAAATGTCATTACTGCTTGTGGCTGCTACTGAAAATGAGAGGGATTAAAGCTCAATCTTCATAAAATAGTGACTTTAGCGGGATTTCAGGCCTCCCCAAGGGAGATCAGGTGTATGCAGATGTCTCAGATGGATGCTGATGGCCAGGGGCAGCTTCCATGGCTTTTCTCACATCCCCGGCCGTACACTAGTCTGCTCCATCTCACTCTTTCCCCAGTCCTTGAGTGTCAGCTTTTTCCAGTGAAAAAGCTGTTTCAAACCTGAGATACTACAAGTGCTGTCTGGAGAAGAAATAAACTGACCTTCAGAATCCCCAAATAAATAGGAATGAAAATGTCACATGCTGCTATTTTATCATCCATACTCCCCCCTGGCTTCTAACAGCAAAAACCATGTGAGGAAGTTCTCCTCCCAAGCAAGGGCAGGCTCTCACCCTGCGAAACATTGCTGAACTCTTAGATACCTCTTTGGTCAGCAAAGAAAAAAGAAGGCCGAGGTGGATAACAGGAGCTCCTCCTTTGAGAGCTCACGTCCTGATCTTTCCACTCTTTGTAGAGTCGCCCAACAGGATTAATCCAGCCAAGCCCAAACAGTTCAGGTGTTCGGATAATCCTTCAGCCAGCAAGAAATTACATTTATGGGAGATGTTTAGCCTATCAGGAAATCCTTAAGTACCTAAATGTGAATTTATTTGCTGGGAGTTCCTACAGTATAACAACACCCAGACCAGTGCTAACACATCAGTAGATATTAAATACTAAATTGCATCCACGACTCATCCCAGGCCCATAATCACCGACCTTATCTCGCCACAGGCAAACCGCGCATCCCCGAGCACACAGCCAAGTGGGACCACACCACACATGGCACTGAGACCCCACACCTCCTCCCCACATCACTGCAGGGGTGGCTGGCACCGGAGACCAGCCCGGGCTTCCCCATCAGTGATGTCTTCCTATTTATGCCTAGCAGGACCCTGCCCTTTCCCAGCAGGACCCAGCCCGAGCGGTGAGACTGGTGTGTCATTCAAAACCGTGTGACAGAACCTGCTGGCAGGCCCTGGGGTGGGCTCCCGTTCCCCATCACCTTACCCAGGCACCAGCACCGTCCCACGGTCACTGCGGTCTCTCCCTCCCTCCGGTGGGGGAGAATCAGGGAGCGGCTGGGATGTAAGGGGTTAAATCACAGCAGTTCCTCGACACAGCACAGGGAGGAAGCTTAAAAGACAGCCATTTCTCTCCTCTCCCTGCTACCCAACACGCCCAGCTAAAAGTTGCGAGTTATGGAGTTATGCTCTCACTTCTAGAACCCGATTGTTAGGGTTTGGTGGGGAAAGAGGGAAGGCAGCGTAAGTAATCAACATGGGTTTTTTTCAGCATCACCACGCAGGAGTTTGCTGCAAAGCACAAGCTAATACATACATCTAGTGAAGAGCGAGCCTGTATTTTATTTAAGGTCTGTTGGATATCTCAGGGAAGAAGATGAAAGATGGTGTTATTCTGCAGCAGTAGTTTCCTTGGGAAAGCATACCCAGACGTTTAATCCCAGGAATATTTATAGTTAGCATAACTCAAATGGTGTTGTGCATGCAGTTGGTTAGTCTAAAGTGGAGCATCATGCAGCTTGCATTAATGTTGGCAAAGGCACTTTATGGAGAAACAGACTTTATGCTTACAATTATCCCAGCCCAATATGGAGTGTCTCTGACTAGCAGAGAAGAACTGATCCCTGCCATAAGGAAGCCCAGCACTGTCACAGAGGTGCCTAATGCCAGCTGCAACAAAGCAAACAGCAGCGGGAAACGGCAGCCACAACAAGTGTGGGATTCCTCCTCCCGGCCGGTTTTGGGATCCCCCTTGGTTTTCTTCTGCTTCTTGTTCTTCTTCATCGCAGAGTCCTGCGTCTTGCTGGAGCTGGTGCTTTTCTCTCCTTCGGGTGCCTTCCCTGTCTGGCTCTGGTTATTCAGGGACGTGCTGTGTTGGGGTTTCTTCTCCTCCTCCTTTCCCATGCCGATGAACTTTAGGTTCTCACGTGCGTGTGTGTGTGCGTGCGCTGGTGAGGGCGGGAGGGGTGTTTTTTTTTGCCCCCCAAAGCTTTGCTTTGTGCTGGCTGAGTTGTTCCTGGTATTTGAATCAAGGAGGCTGAACAAATATGGAAAACATTTGGAGCAGATTGTCAGAGCTTCGAAATGCCACATATAGCCCAGAGAAGAGGGGGATTCAAGGGGGGTAGTGAACTGCCAACGTGCAGTCACCGGCTCTGCACGGGGGGCTAGCTGCACACACAGCTGGGCATGCGTGCTGCCACGGCTCCAGAGGTGTGAGCACACGGGTGTCTGCGTGTTCGTGGAGGAGCTGGATGGCCAGATAGCATGCAGACAGCCCTCATTGCTAGGTGATGAACAGGAGGGAAATCTGTCTTGCCAGGGAGCCGACCAAGCGCCCATGTCTGTGCGCGCAGTGAGCAGGCAGGTAGGAGCTCATCACGCCACGGCTCCCTGGGGATCGCTGGCACGCAGAGCACAACCCAGCAAACCCACGCAGCACCGTGCACACAAAGGGCATGTTTCATATCCTGGCTGAATCAGATTAAATAGGTGCATTTCAGTGGGAGGCAGCTGACTAGGTGTACAGCAAGTATGAAATTAGCACGAATAAAAATTCAAATTAATATCCTGGGGACCCAAAAGGAATCCTGTCTCTTCCCAGAAGTTGCAAAAGCACAGCCAGGCATGTTTTAAGATGAGGCAGAGAGAGACTGGCGCTTCTGTGCAGGTGCTGATGGAGCTGAACATCTGCTGAGTGAATTTCCAGGGCTGTAAGTTATCCATGGCAGGAAGATTGTTTATGCTACCTAAAAAGAGAGAGGGACGTCTTATTGTGGCCAAGCGGTCACTGCACTTTGTCCGTACGTTGGCTCATGCTGGTGCTTGGGGAGAGCACGTGGACAGAAGCAGTGGGGTTTTTTTTCCTGGAATACTTTAAAATTTTTCTGCAGCTGAATCCAGCGCTGGGTGCCCTGGTGAAACCTCTCAGGTGCTGGCAGGGCTCCCTGGAGGTGCTAGCAGGACTGGGGTCTGCAAAGTTAGGTAAGGAACATAGGTCTGTGAACAGGAGGGAGCAAGAAGAGGTGGGTGGGGAGAAGTCCCACACCAGAGGCAACGCTGGCCCCTGAGAGTTCGGCCGGGCCACCGGTGCTCACCAGGGAAAACCGTGGGAAGTGGGAGGCTGCTGCGGTGCCTGTGCTTAGCTCCCACGAGAGGAATTACTCAAAAGCTTAGGGGTAAGCAGGTGCTTATACGCTCTGCTGGCCCGGGGCCCGAGTGCGTACAGCCTGATGGATTGCCCTCCTAAGAGGAAGGAGCTGCACAGGGACCAGCAGAGCGCTGAAACCCCTCCTCCCTGCATCCAGAGCCGTGTCCCCGCTGTCACACGGATGCTGTGAGGACACATGGGCTTGTGCTGCTGCCCCACCAACATGGATGGGAGAAGTGTAAAGGGACCAGTTGACTCTGTCCCCACCCTTTGGTTGTGTATTTTTTTGCTTTTCCTTCCTGTAGAGGAGTCAATTCGAGCAAACAATAGGAGCAAAGTGTTAGGAGGAGCGGGGCAGGTGGGAAGAAGCTGTCAGATGTTGGGGAAATCATTGGTAAAGCTGCCTTTGAATGCTGCAGAGCAGTTCAGGAGGGAATAACCAAAATGTTGCAGCACTTGGAGAGGTTCTTACACATGCTGAGATAGCATCAAGGAAATCTTTCCTTTGACATATTGGCAATACCTTCTGAGAAACTGCTCTATTTTCAGCTCTTTATGGCATTGAACAGCAATGAACTGTGTCTTCTGTATTAATAAATTATGATGTCACTTTGTTTTATGGGTTAAGCAATATCCTCTTTTGGTATTTATATTACTGAACGTATGAAAGAAAACTAGAAACAAAGTGATTTCAGGCACCTTCTGCACACATAACTCTCACGCTACATACACAGAGCGAGATTAAGATATCCTTTTCAAAAAAAGGAAAAGAAACTAGAGGTAAAAAAAAAAAAAAAGGAAAACCCTCTTCCTTAGTTCTGTTGTTTACTGTACCATGTTTTCATAGCTCCTTACCAAGACGTTTTGTCACCATCATACATTTTTTTAAAATATCCTTATACTTAGCACTCACTGGTGTACCTTGCCTCTCGGTCTCGAAGCCTCATACAACTATATTTAACCACACCTTTGAGAGGGATGGGGTGTTCAAGGAACATCACCAAGGTCACATAGGGAAAGCAAAGCTGAGAACACATGTTTTACAGATGCCCAGTTGAACACCTACTTTAATAATAAATGCTAAATGAAATTCGGTTTTCTTTTCCTTTCTGCCTCTCCATTTCCCTAGCTCTGTACCACAGATCTCTACCGTGGTGTTTCCCCCGGGGAAATTCCAGCACTCTTTTAAGCACCTGGATTTGCTCTTGACAGCTACATTTATGATTGTTGTCTTCAAAAAGGGGCCAAAATCCACCTGCTTTATTCATGGTGACAGTCATATTGGTTTCAGGAGGAGTAATTTACTGAGGATGATGAAAAGGATTTAACCGAAAGCCAAGAAAATGAACAAGCATCTACCTTAGAGCCAATATCTGCCCTTGCTTATACCATGGCCCAAGAATCTCTCCTAAAACAGGTGTCTAAATGCCTTTCTACTCAGTAAATATCTCAAAAAAAGAGGCCCATTCCATTGGCAGGAGGTTGAATATCTCCTACAGGGTATAGGTGGGAAATTCTCTTGGGCCCCAGCTTCCTGCAGCCCCTTTGAACATCCCAGTTTTATGGCTGGTGTCCAGAATCCTTAAGGCAGAAGGAGTCTAGGTCAGTTCAGGGGACAGCTTCTGTACAGCAACCAAAAGGCTTGGGTATGAAACAGTGAAACATGGCCAACATAGATGGGAGGAGGACAACGTCCTCACAGCCATTGGATGCAGAGTAGCTACACCACTTGGTTTTTCTAAGGAAACTAGAGACGTCAGTTGCCATCAGCAGCGGTCACACTGAGACAGGGATCTTCTCATACAGACAGGGACCTGGCCTTAGCCAATAGTCACTTTCAACCACTTTCTTGGCTGCTCCTGCTCTTCGCATGGTTATTTGAGTAAACATAGGGATCAGATGACGGCTCACCCACATTTATCAGGACCACTTTGGGACTCTGATGGATGCTAACTAGTTGTTAATAAAGACAATCACTTGTAATTAAAAAAACAAAACCAAAACCAACCAACCAAACAAACAAAAAAACAACAAACCAAAACCAACCAAACAAAAAAACCAAAACCAACAAACCAAACAAAACCCCCACAAACCCAAAACATGTTCCATACTTAAAATCATATCCGCCATATCTAATCCCTGCAGCAATATACAGAGAAAAATCAGGGGTCAAATACATTGAAAATACTGGGGATGTTGTTGTTTTGAAATTATTAAGCACTGTGTACAAGAGTTTTTACCTCTACTGTGATTACCTTTCCCTGCAAAGTCAGAACTGCATAACTTATATGTCAGGAAGTTTAATTGGGATGGGGAAAAGAGGCGGATGCAGGATTGATCTTCCATAGTTATTATCTGAACCAGATTGTATTTGCTGATTCCACTTGGCATTAACAATTGAGTGTAAAACAGCTGTGAAAGAATTCACAGCTCTGGCAAGAAATGAGAAATTAAAAGAATTATTTTTTTAGAAACTGAAAGATTAAATGAGGACACTGAAATAACACTAAATTTTCTCAAGTAATACATCTTCCGGATGTCACTTGGATTTTCTCAGCAACACAAGAATAATCATTACCCTTTTATGCCCAAAGGCCTTGATTAAGTATGTTCTTAAATTAAGCACATGCTTGAATACCCTTCCTGGATGAGGATGTATTTTGATTCGAGCCCAGCTACCATCTCTCATATGGCACGCAGTTGCAATTTCATGTCCTTTACACAAAATGAGTCATGTTGCACAGCTTTTCCACAGCCAGATACTGTCCTCTGTAAACTCTGCCTGCTCTTGTTCCTCTCTTTGCCAAAAGGCAGCACAAACCAGGTGACAATGACAAGTCAAACAGCACTCACAACGTCAGACATAGAAATGGCAAAATCTGGGCTGCAGCTTTGCAATGACACAGTCTTTCCTATTTTTCCTCCTACCCCCGAGGACATACAATGTTGCACGAGACTCCAGGAACCTCCGGGTTTTCTCCACTGCAATTTTTACACTGGAAATGAAGTGGTTTTGGCGTGGTTGAACCCACACAGATGTATACTTCCACATAATCGCATTTATACAGATATTTCTTCAAGGCATCAGCAGTCTGGCCAAGTGCCAGTTGCAGGGTTGCAGCACACAAATCCAAAGCAGGAGAATTAGCAAGGAACAAAGGCTTGGACAGGTATCACCACGTTGCCCCAGGGAGCTTGGTGCATTTCCTCCCTTTGCCCCAAGCACAGGTCCACAAAAGGCTGCTGACCAAGGGATGCCCTCAGAGATGCCACCTTTGGCGTGATGGCCAGGGCCAGGACAGAGCCAAATATGCCACAGGCTGCCAAAGGGTCACCCACCCACCAAGTCAGTCTGGGCTACGGAGAAGCCAAGATCCTGCCTCTTCCTTGCTCCTTTTTTTCCCTGCTTCCTTCACCCCACCAAGCCATGGACTACAGAGCTGGATTGAGCAGTGCTCACACATCATCAAGTAGCCGAAGTTCAGCACAGCAGCAATCTGCTAAATAGAAAAGGGTTTCCCATTAAAATAAATGAGGAAAGATTCTCCCCGAAAGCAGAGGTTTGAAGTCAGCCACTGTGATTTCTGAAGACTGATGCCCATTGGCAGTGGATAATAATCATATCTACCTCTTGAAAGCTCAATTACATAAAAGACAAGGCCAATTCAAAATGGGTCTGACACACGCAATTCAGGCTGGCTTCTGACATGACCATTTTTAAAGTTCAGGTCATCTGGAGGTGAGGCTTGTTTTTGACACGCTCTTTTGAGGCCAGTTCACATTGGTTTGCGTGTCTGTGGGCTCTGCTGTGAACGCTGGCTTGGACCAGATGACCTCCACAGGAACCATCCAACCCACTTTATTCTTTGTGAGTGCTCCATGTGCCCTTTTGGAATTACTAGGGATAAGACTGAGGTGTGAAGCACTGCAGTTTAGCTGGATGGAGTGACAGACATGGAAAGAAGTAGAACAGGAGTTGTTTTATGTCAGTTTAGTCCACTCTCAGAGGCTGTGTATTTGACAAAATACCTTACTTCCCCCAGCCATCACATCTGACCAAGAGGTAAATCCATGCATACAAAAGAAATCAAGTCTTCTGTCAGGTTAGAAAGAATTTGTGTTTTGCAGCCTCACAACGACTGTACTACACCAATTTAAATTCCAAAATATTTGCTTTTGATATAGGTCCATTAGGTGCCCTGTGCTCGGTGCTACTCACCTCCAGCTGGGGTTCCCTGAATCCAGATGGTGGCCCAAGCATTTATAAGGTTCTCCTACAAAAACCTCACTAGTAGTTAAGCTGTCCATAATGATCTGACTGTTTCTGTCTTACCTTCTACTCTTACGGCAGGTTCTTTGGGGTGGAAGTCATATTTTTTATGTTTCTGCAGGAGGCCTGGAGAGGGTCCTTAGGTGCTACGGCTGACAGTTCCTCAAAACTGGGATGGAGCAGTAAAAAGCAAGCAGCTGTGATACTAAAAGGAAGTAAAGCTAACTGTTCCAGCTTGCTGTACATGTTACCACGCTCTGGCAAGTATTTTCTACCAGCCCAGAGTCCTTTGAGTCCACTGAGCAGTTGAGGAGTTTGAAAACGAGGGGATGACAAGTTTGCAAACACTCAGTTTCCTTTCTAAAGCTGGTCCTCTTTCTTCAAAGTATGTTTGATGAGGATATCATCCGTCAAAACATGTTAATGAGATGCTATGGCCGTTAGACCTTTTCACCAGGTGTTAATTATTACTTGGTTAAACAGGGACAAATCCTCTTAGTCATGTTCTTGCTGGGGATAATGATTAGGTCTGTTCGGTGTACGTGCCCGCGGGGCTGCATACGTACACACACATGCACGCGTGCAGGCACACGCAGGGCTCAAGCCTTAGACAACACGTAGAAGTGGCAGGAAACCTGTCTGTAGCTTTTCACCAGGACACAGCAAAGGGAAGAGCAAGGACTCCTGCTCTCGCTTTTCATTAATGAGAGGGTTAAAATGAAGGAGCTTGACCCCACAAGAGGAAGAAAGAAGCCTTTGTGGCAGCACCGCTGCAGCCGTGTCTGTCATGCACACCCCGACATGAATCAGTCTTGTTAATAATTATTTGACTGGTCCCATAACACAAATTGTGTTCATTTAAAGCCACAGATCTCACCATTTCCAAGTGAAGGCAATGCTCAGGGCACCTGCTGCCTGCCACGGTGTAGTGTCTGTGCCCATGTCCCTGGCTGGGTAGGCAACAAGGCTGAATTAGCCCAAAACTCTTCCTCTAGGAGAAAAAAAAAAAAAAAAACAAACCACCAGCCCCTCTGGGGTTTTTGTCCTGGAGCAGGAACCCATGCTGTGGCAGTTCGGTGGCAGCTCCACTGGGGGCACAGCCAACACAGCTGACAGCAGCATCGCCCTCACAGGGTGCTGATCTCCATTTGACCCTGGAGAAAATGCAGTTGCCTCTCAACCTGTCCCAGCAAGTACTTGCAAGCCATGGAGGTCAAGCAAGCAGAAGGGAAGCCCAATTAAGAGCTTTGGGCAGAGGACTCTGTCTCTATACAATGTTAGGAGGGGTTGAAGAAGAAAAGTAAGGCATGGCTGTCACCTGGACCTCCATTTCTTTCACATACCCCCAAACACAGAGCTAGGAGCCCACAGAAAGTGGCAGAATGGACTGCAAGAAATCTTACCAGGTGGAGAGATGATATTTAAAACCCATCTAAGCTCTGGCTTTGCTCAGCTCTGACTACGCAGGTGGGACTCACAGGTGGGATGGAGGGATCAGTTGGCACAGAAGCCCACCAGCTCTCCTTCATAGCACCAAGTGCCAAATGTGCTCAGCTTGTCCTGTGCAGTCAATGCTTTGTTATGAAACTAGAAAGGCCTTTTTTTTTCGAGAAGCACATGAAAAAAAGTGCTTCTGAGTTGGTGTAATGCTACTGGCAGCTCTAATAAGCTGCTCTCTCCAAAGATCCAAGACAAAGTTTGTAGTGCATATGCATATGTATCTCATTTTTCAGACCTTCCAGCATTTACAGACACTCAGGGCTTTGTTTCTGCAGCTGGCTCAAGGTCTCATACTGGCACTTGCGCAGTCTCACTGCATTGCTCACTGCTCCAGCCATCCTTCAAGGTCTGATGTACTTACTGGCACTGTAGTTGCCTGGAATACATATTTGGATCCTCTGGAAGGCACCAACTGGAATTTGATGAAGAGCTGTTAGTCTTTCAAAAGCAAGCAGTTGTGACTTTCCTCCAACCAGGGCCTACCATAAATGGTGGCTTTTCTCAGAGTCACCTCTGCAGCCCTGAAGCATCTGAGCACTGGAGCTGATATCTTCAGCCCAACTGAAGTTTGTTGCTGACCTCGGAGTGGCCAAGATTTGCCCCTACCTCTTGGTGGGTTTGAAAATGTAGCCCATGGTCTTTTCTGGAGACAGGAGACCTGAGTATATCAGGGTTCACTTCTTCCAGTCTCCTCCTGAGCTCATCCTAGCAACTGTAGAGGTGCTAGGTTAGAGCTGGTTACTCACAGAAATCAGTATCCCTTTTCTTCCTGCATTGCTGTGTTGCTGTAAACCATCTATAAATCATCTCTGTAAAAGACCAAAGCTGTCTGCTCTTTATCTGAGGCAAAACAGAAGCCTGAGGCTCAGACCAGAGCTGTGTGACAGCTGACTTGGGACTCTTGACATCTGCCCACCTCTCTCCTGAAACAGCCACCTGGCCCTTGAGGCCCACTCCACCTCTCCTTGGGACTTGGTTTCCCTCTGATCAGCAATAACAACATGGCTTTGTGTCCTCCGTTTGCTCAGGTGACCTTTTATGTGAAAGGGTTCTTGAGGACATGGGGCTTTCTGCACTGCCAGAATTACTGCATGTGCTCCACCAGATGTTGAAGAACATTCCCTCCCATCCAAAGTTACCCTGAGTATTATGTTTTCTTGGTTTAGCATTGTTATGAAATGTCAGTGCCTCACAACTTCTCTGACTCTCTTTTGCAATGTCCCCGAGGGAACGCAACCGCTTTTAAAGCACTGGTTGGGTCCAGCAAGCCCTACAGACTTGCATCATCTTTCCTTTTGGAAGAACCTCAACCATCCCTGCAAGATAGGTGAGACATAGATGGATGGGAAATGCAAGCAAGACATGCTGAAAGCCAGTCTGGAAGGCAGTTGCTGGTGGAATTGTCTGAGGGCTGCCTGGGGACTGCTTTTTGTTAGTATTTGCCTGTCGCACAAAAGAGGGAGGAGTGCATCGTGAAATTTCCTGATGACACAGGCATGCGAGTGCTTGTCAATACACAAGAGGCCCCAGCCTATCAAACAGGAAGAACTGTGTGACCTTGAAGATGGGAACAATGGGAATAGGATGAAATTCAATTGTGCCAAATGTAAGGTTTGGCACGTAAGGCTGAAGTGTCAGAGTCTCCAGGAAAACAAAACGTCTCAAGCCCCTTGGCCGATCACAGGATTACTATGAAAGGGCAGCATAGCACAGCCATGGAAAAAGGTAAATGTGACCAAGGCTGTATCAGGTATTTCCAACACGAAGAATATTAATGATGAAGAACAAGTCCTGATGGACCCTGTGAGGAGGTCACCTACAGTTTTACTCACCTCTGTTTGAGAAAGATGAATTGCGACTAGAGCAAGCATAACTAAGTGTTGGTAGGGTGCTCGGTGGGGGGCTGGAGACCCCACTTAACAACAGGAAACTGAAAGGGATTGCCTTGTTCAGCCTTAAAGGTTAGGGAGGACACGATGGGTCTATAAATATCTTGTGTTAAACTTAAAACAATGTTGGCACAAGGACAAATGGATACAAACGGCCATGAGTACGTTCAGCCTGGAATCCAGAGGAAGGTTTCTAACCATTGGAGCAGTGAGGCTGGGGAACAGCGAGAAATGTTGCCTGCTGAAAGGCACCACGCTATCAGTTCTTGAATTGCACCATTTGACATGGTTGCTTGAGACGATTTGGTGACGCAGGAAGTCCCTTCCCTTCTAAATCCCCACTGTGGGCAAGCTTTTGGCTCCATCGTGCTCGTACAGGCACCCTAATTCAGCCACAGAAGGAGGCAACGCTAGCGGTCCCCTGCATAGCTGTTTTAGGACCTGGCACAATCTGACTCTTAATTTGTTAGTAGCAATTATTTCGATTTCATGCATTTCTTACAGAATAAAGCGGAGACTTACATCAGTAACCAAGTTGGGGGTTTTGTTGCTTGTTGGTGGTTTTTTGTAGTTAATACTTTGTACTTATATAGCATCTTTCATCTTTCAAAGTGCTTTGCATACATTAATTATTTAATTTTCCCTGTACCCCCTTTGATCTAGGCAAGCATCACGATGCTCAGTTTACAAGTGGGGAAAGCAAACGCAGAAGAACAAATCCTTGCTGCTAGGCTCATCCCATCAGGAGTGATGCAGCTTCGTGGCCCTAAAATGTAAGGTAAGGTTCCCTGATGTGCACAGGGTCACCAAGCATGGTAACTCTTCTTGCTACCCTCTTGTTGTGAAGAGGGAGAGGGAGGGGGGATGCCAGGAAGGGCTGTGTGCGGGGCCAGGAGTAGGATGCTGGATGTACAACAGAGGACCAGAAAATTATGTGTCCTGTGCTTCTTGAGAATTCAGTTTAATCCAAGCATGTAGAACAAAGCTATCACAATGGCTAGGTGACTAAGACCCGAGTACCAGGAGCAAATGCAAATAGTTAAAAGCAGCAAATGAATAAGAGCTGACATTGACCTGTGTAGACATGCGTTAAGTGGAAGGATGCCAGTCTTGCCTTTCTGTTAAAAAAAAATAACAAGTGATGTATTTTTGATTGTTCTTGCGCTGAATGTTTACATCGTTTTTCAGAGAGACTGTTGGAGGCTGATTTGGTGATTTTATTGCTAAATAACTGAGTGATTTTTCTTGCAAGTTCGCATAGGGATGCTATTTGTGTATTTGGATTACTGTGATGATGTGAGGACGCTGTAAATGCACTCTTGCCTTATTCCAAACAGGCGGCTTGCATTCCCCTGCTCTTTTTCATCCCTTTTAAAGGACATTTCTGTCTTACAGAGGCAACCAGTGCGGTCTGTTAAGCAGAGAAGGAACCTGATAAACAACACTCTTGAGGTCTCACACTCATTCTGCCGGAGGTTTGGAGTCTGATGTTGCACAGGGGTGGTAGCTTCATATTAGTGGCCAGTACCCAGAATGGGAGTTAAAACTCATTTTGAGGCCAAGAGAATGCTATTTAGCACTAGCTTGCTGCCCAGCCTTACGGAACAACAGTGTTGTTTGTAAGGCAAAGACAGCTCTGTGCATCCTCCTCCTGGAGATCAAACACAGCTTGTGCCTAGAGCAGCTTCTGCACTCCTCCGGGTCAGTCAACGCTATAGCATAATTGCCTTTTGCAGGAAAGAAAAGGAGGAAAGGGCCTGAATTTGGCCATAATTATCTTGCAGCATTTTTTTTTTCCTGTTACTGCTAGCATTAACTCCTAGAGAAGTAAAATTACTAAGGTTTTCTAATTTCATGGTCATTTTAATATGCTAAATGGTTCCAGGAGAGCCAGTGGGAAATTAACAGAGTCCAATCTTCATGGAACATGGAAATTGCAGTTAAAATAGTGCTGCTAAATATTAGTAATTAGCAAAAATTATTTTAAAGTGCAGCATTTTAATTAGCTGCAAACGCTGCTCACTTTGCATCAGTATTATCTGCAAAGTTGACTACACCTAAGACAGTTCAGCTCCTCACCTACACAAATCCCTTGGGCATCTGTGGGTAATAACTATGAGACCCGTGGGGTTGTACACTAAATAAAAGGAAAATTGTATTAATGGAACAATACTGGAAGCCTAATCTTCGGAAGACTCAAAGATGCAGTTGCTGTAGCTGTGTTGTTGTGTCAGTCCCTCCTGCCTGAATTCCTCTGAGTTTTTCCCTACTAATTTCTTATGATCCGTTCCTTAGGATCTGTGTTAAAAGAGGGCCCTCATCTATCCTGTTCTATCTTATCCTAGCTCACTACATCTATGGGCTTTCCCAATATTTGGTAATGATCCTTAATTACAGACGATCTCTTTCTGCAGTCATGGACTTGTCCCTCAGGCTCCATCTTCTCCCCAGGCCCTTTCTCTTTCTGTAGAAAGTCCCACAGTGTGAGAAGAGCAAATCAACAGACTTCAGCCCCCAGCCTGATGGGCTGTGCAGGGCACCAGCTATTTAGGAAGAAGCAGAGCCTGCCCAGATGATGAGAGAAAGAAAATGAGAGAAAGTTCATGCTAGGACAAATACAGTCTCTCTGCCACACTGAGTAGTAGAGGACTCAGATACCTCAAAGCTGAGCCATGCACAGCACAGGATCCATGGACTGGCTGAAGGAACAGGCTGGGTGCACTCACATTCAGAAAATCTGCAGACAGGGACCTGGAGGAAGAGAAGTTGGGGTAGAGTTGGGCATGGGAGCACCTTCCCTCTGTCTCTGTGACATTGTGTTATGGGACATCAAGGTAAGATTGTTCAACAGCCTGAGAAGATACCCCTAGAAAGACCATGAGCTGCTCCTGCTGCCGTTTTAAAATGAGGAATTGAGGCACAGAGCAATTGACTTCTATAAGCTTAGACTCTCATGAGGACCCTCAGTAGCAGATCCACCAGAGTATTCAGGTGTTTAACTCCAAGTAATACCAATGGGATGTGCATCCCTAAGGATGCCCAATGAGCTGGATCAAGGTCTATTCAAGGACATAGGGGCAGTCTGTGGCACAGCGAGGAGTTGTACTCTTGCCATTTGAGCCAGGACAAGTACCTTTACAATCATATCATTCATGCCCTCATGTGTATCATAGAATCATAGAATGGTTAGAGTTGGAAGGGACCTTAAATATCATGGAGTTCCAAGCCCCCTGCCATGGGGAGGGACACCTCCCACCAGAGCAGGTTGCTCAAAGCCCCATCGGGCCTGGCCTTCAACACTTCCAGGGATCCACACCTTCTCTGGGCAACCTGTTCCAGTGCCTCACCACCCTCACAAGAAAGAATTTCTTCCTAATATCTAAGCAAAATCTCCCCTCTTCCAATTTAAAACTGCTACCTCTTGTCCTATCACTACACTTCCTGACAAAGTGCATGTCCTCTTGTTCTAGAGGAATATTATAAATACTATACTAAAGGAAATTTAAACTTGAGTTGCCTGCTCCTGTAGCACTATCACTATGAAAACAGCTGGATGTATTTCTTTTATAAATATCAGTAGACACAAGTGCTGGTACAGGCAACGATCAGATGAGATAGAGAGACAATTGTGATGGGGTCAGTCCATGTGGCTGAAAACACACTGACCATCCTGTGTCATCCCGTGAATCAGGGCATCGCGGAGCTGAGCCCCATCTGCACCAGCCTGCAGGTTCACAGGCATCCAGATAAAAGTTGGTGGGCTAATGGCAAAAGTTGACTCTCTGTCCTAAACCTCTCTTTCATGTCATTGTTGCACAAGGTGTGAGGAAGAGTGTTGCTTTTATGGTGCACAGCAACAGTAACATTTGTGAAATCTCAACTGATTTCAAACCCTTCCCGTTCAAGCTATATTGAAAAAAAGAAAGCAACAAAAGGTTCGGGGCTATCAATATACCATAACTAAAACTACATGAAACTTCAGATGGGAAGGTCAGCTGTGTGTGATGAAGAAAGTAGGAATAGATGTCTCTTCTGAACCAGCTTTGGAAAGTGAATGGAATTTGCACAGGTCAGCTCAATCCTGGCACTTCTAAATCTCTCAGAACTTCACTGTGTCTGTAACAAATTTTAACACAACTTTCTAGATGCCATTTTTCAAGTCACAAAAAGACAGAAATCCTGTGGTCCCACACCATGCTGTCAGTCCCATAGCTCATTAGTGGTGCTGTAGAACCAAAAGGTAGCAGGCAGAGGTCTGACAACTCAGACGACATGGGGACTGGCAGCAGCAGGGAGGCCAAGGAGAAAGTGACTGGGATCATGGAGGCTTTCGTGGGTGGGAGGCAATGGAAAGACCCCCGCCAAATCCTTGACACAACCAAATTTGTTGGTAACGTTGTCAAATTTCAAACCCCTGCTCCAAAGCAGGGGCTTGCTCAAGTGTTCAGTGAAAAGGTCACCAGAAACACTTCACATGGTGCGAAACAGCTTCTTCTGCCCCTGCCTGTTTTGCTTGGTGCCAGACATTGGCCAAGCCCTTTCGGCTGGATCTTTCCCTCAAAGACGTCAGAGGCAGCCATGCAGCATGGAAAAATCACCTCAAAATGTCTGGCAAAGCTTTAGTGGACTGAAAATGGGATTGTATAATGGGATGTCTTGAATAACTTGAAAAGCAAGCACCCCTACCAGCACTGCCTATAGTGCAGCTGAATGTACAAGGTGTATAAATGCCATTTTTTTTAGTGTTTTTCCAGCTGCGGTGTGCCTACCCAGCCTTAAAATGATGTCAGTGGTATCTCTGACTGTCATCCGCCTCCTGCCAGCACAGGCCACTTTACATGGGCACAGTCACGGGGAGTCGTGCCCTTGGACAGCCACTACTCTGGGAGTATCAAGCCTCGAGCTTAAACTACAAGGCAAAAGGAAAAACAACCTTTCATCTCAGGCATCCATAAACAGCCTAAATGGATAACAAGAGGACCTCCTCTGCAGTGACAGAGGTGTTTTCTGGCAGCTCCCTGCTAGCTTTGCATGGTGGTTAGGACCCAGGAAATCTCCTCTGGGCAGTGACAGAGCAACACTGACCTAGGGACACCTGAATTGCTTTCCATCTTCCAGACACCTTAAAAGGGATGCTGCCAGCTGAATCCTCATTGCTCTTGACATGCCACAATACCATGTCTGTGCTAGATATTTTGGGGGTTTTTTTTGTTGTCTCTCCAATAGCTGTAATTGCTCTTAAAATCCCTCCTCTGGATCCTCTTTTTACACTTGCTCTACCAGCCTCTGCTGAGGCTCACAACCAGGGATTCTTGGGCTACATTTTCCTACAGCAAAATGAGGTCTCTGCTGCAAGCAAGACTCTGTGGAGCTGCATTAGCAGTCCTGGCATGGGCAGGTCAATGGCTTTGGTGGCATGGGGAAGGTGAGGGGGGAGGTCTGGCCTTGCCTGTGTGAAATAGAAGTTTCAGGAAGTTGCTGCCAGACCCTAGCTGAGGTCCCTGCTGTAGGTCTTGGCCCAGACCAGGGTAACAAGAGCAAATCTTACTAGTAACTCATCTGAGACAGCTCATGATTCCAGCATGGTTGTATCTATAGTGTGAGTCCCTGTGCCTGGACTTCAAAATAATTCATACCAAATCTGCAGTACTGAGTAAAGGTGGGAGAGGGATGCCCAGAAGGGCAGGCAGTTTTGTGCCTCAGGGGCCAGGGAGACTCTTGATCAAGATGATGGGAAATCTCTTGAGCAAAAGTGGACTGAGAGGTGGAAGGGAATATTAACAAAGGTGGTACTGACTGATACAGAGAGCAGATAACAAAGCCCAAGGCAGTCCAGAGCAAAAAAGTTCAGTAGAAGAGAATGGGAACGTTTTCTTTGATTTAAAAAATGAACAGTGAAAGGCTGGAGGAATGGGGGTGTGTTCAGCAGTGCATTGCAAGACTAGGATTCACAAGACAGGAGATTGCTGAGACAAAGAGTTCAGGAGGTCTGAAAAAAATGCATGGGCATTTATAAAGGTTGTGGATATCTCCAGGGTTACCTCATTTCAGATAATCATGCAGAAGGGATATAAACCAGAGCTCTTCAGGGAACATGCCAAGTGATAAATGCCTGGGGTTAGGAAAATATTTTCCTATAGGCAAGTTATAATTGGTCATTCTGGCGTTTCTCTTTCTAGCTTTACAGCACCTGGCAACCGGGTACCTTCAGAGACAAGACAGGGGAGTAGATGAGCTGGGAGACAGGTCCAAGGCAGCAATCCCTCTGCTCCTGTGTCCTGCTGCGTGAGAAAGCATGTGAGGAATTATAATTCCCTTTGGACATGTGACCCAAATTGCAGTGGGAATTTGAATTCCTGGTGCCTGCTTCCATTTCACATCTTACACACACACACACTAACACCTGCAAGAGGGCTTATTACCCTCACTGAGAGCAAATGCAGCACAATCTTTTCAGAGAATTTAAGAAGAGTATCTACAAAGGAAACCGACAAGTAAAAAGGAGTCAAAAATATGTCAATGCAACGTAAAACCTTATCCATAAGAAACAAACTTGCTAAAAGAAAAATCAACTGTCACTTTAAAATCTGACATTAAGTTTCTCAAATCACAGCCCTTAATCAGGAGTAATACTTGAAGAGGAACAAAAAGAATTTATGATGAAAAATCAGGACAGTTGAGCGCTAGGCTCAGCGGGACTAACTGTATGACGATATGGATAAGAATGATAATTGCATTAGCTTAGCCTGAAATGACTGGCCAGGGCTGGTTTTTTTTGGTCAGCTGGATTTTTGTAATGTCTTCATTTACTTTTCAAGCGAACTTGGAACAAGAATTACAAATAGATTAGGGCACGTCCATATATTCTCTTAAGGAGACAAGGCATTTCAGAAAGTCATCCTAATATTGGCTTAGAGCTCTTTGAAATGCACAGGCTGATATGGGTTAAACCAAGGGTCCCTTATGAGTCCTTTTACAGAAGATAATGATGAAAGTTAGAGGATCCAAACTCATGACTCTCCCACTTTATTCCATGCATTGTACTCTGACTTCAGCCCCCAGTCAGACCTTCCCCACAGTCATGGTCTCACCTAATGCAATTTTTACATCTTATTTACCTTTTTTAACATTGAGATCACTTCAAACAGACACTTATCTTCTGCCCTTTACAAACATCCCAGAAAGATACCTAACCTACATTTTCTGCACTAGGAAACTGTGTTTATCTCCCAGCTCAACAGCCAAATTCTGGTTCAAATTCAAGCCCAGTGATCCCAGTCCTGGGTCCAGCTGCCAGCCCCACACAGCCAGGATCTCCTGTGACACCCAAGGAACAGTTAGGGGTTCCCAAACCAGTGCACTGCAGGATCACAGCCAGGGGAAGTGGCAGCCACTTCAGATGGGGAAGAGAAAGCTGACATCCCACCATGGCCCATACCTGGGCCACTGGTCTCACTGGTGAGCACTGATTTGATGGAGCGGGAATTTGCCCTTGCCTTGGCAAAACCAGGAGATCCTGAAGAGCGTAGCATGAACAATGTATGGGGAAACGTGAACAGCAACAGAAATAGCTGACCGCTGCAGATCTGTTGCCATCCCATGTGTACCATCAAATACGTAGCAGTGTAGCATCTCTCAGTGCTATGCAGAGGGCAAGAAGGTCTGTAAGACAGCCGCTCTCAGCGCAGGAGGCAGCGAGCCCTGTGGCACCAGCAGCGCTAGCAGGTGGCAGAGACAGGGGCTTGATCAGACAGGGGCAAACCCACCCAGGCCTGATGTCTCTCTGCAATGGGGAACAAGTTGCTTTCACCTCTTCTGCACAAAATATCCAGGAGAAAAATAGCCATGCCTCTAAATCTTCTCCTTCAGCAGAGAACTGGGCAGCTTCAAAGCCCTGATCTGGTAGGCAGCACAACCCTCCAGCAGCCACCTACAGCAGAAGCATCGAATGGCTGCTGCTGGCTTGGTGCGGATGCACTCAGGATACCCATGTTGAGTACCCTGGTCCTTGCACAAGACGCTAGTGGGTCTAGGAGGCTGACGAGCGACTAGAAAGGTGGTTTCTGCCATCACCCAAGGCTGCCTTCACCACTGCTGTGACCCAGCCAGCACACACAGCTTCGATTGCGACACAGCCAGCCTCTGTCAGTGGCTGCTTTTATTCGTCTTCCTCAAAGGCTTAAATAAACAACAGGTTAAAAACAAGCTCTTGGCCCTGGCCTCTTCCTGAGCTGGCTGTTCCATGATGGCTTCCTGCCCTGCGCGCAAGCTTCCCCCTCCAGAGGAAAGAGGCGCCGTCCTGCAGCTGCCTTGAGTGGGAAATAAAGCTGCATACCTGGCTTTGATATCGACGCCAGGACATCGAAGCATCTCTCTCCACGCCACCCTCGGCGCTTGCCGCATTGAGAGAGAACTTGAGCGTGGTGGTGGGAGCTGGGAGAGGTTTGTCTTCCCAGGGCACAAGGACGCAGGGACGCTCTGCCTCAGCTTGGGCACTGGCTCCGGACAAGGGGGCATTTCCCGAGGTGTGAACTCCATGCACCTCTCCAAAACCTTTGCCCAAGACTGGAGGAGTGTGTGTGTAGAATTCTATTTCACTTGCAATCTATCACAAACACAGAAACAATCTTGGAGAAGCCTGTTGGCTCAAGAGCTCTTGCTCTCGAGAGCTGCCGCGCAAGAAGCACTCAAGTAAAGCTCCTCTGGTCATTTAGATGAAGGGACATCAGGAGCTTGTCTCATTCACTCCCTGCCTGAGGTCACCATCTGATGGCTGGGCAAGGCTCCTGGGGGTTTCGAAATGCTTCACGTGCATGAACTTGCCTCAAAGCACCTTTGCAATCAATGTTTTCTATTCTTGCCATTTGAAACTTTCAGAAACAGATAAAAGGATGCCAAGGTACACAACGAGACACTGCGCCAGGCAGCGTGCATTTTTTTTCCTGCCCCAGCTCCTTAATTTCTCAACAAGGTCCAAATATTTTTCATAGCAGAGCATTTGAGGTTTGATTTTCTGTGCATATTAAAGAGCTTTATCTCCATCATACTACTGCTAAAATGGGCCACTACATATCGTTGGCAATACGTTCCTGACTTGTGCTTTAAAGTCTTATCTATAAGTTATGCGATGTTTTCCATTTAAATTAAAATAGATCAAGTTAAATTCAAGGGAAGCTGATAGCTGCACTTTCATTTGATTTTATACTATTTCCTCTTTATGACCAGTGTTACCATCATAATCACAACTTTGATTCTAGATCTCTAAGGCATCACGTTGCCTGAAAGACCAGGCTGGTAACTGCCACCAGCTCTTACAGTGCCAGGGTTTCAGCTGCCAGACAGTGGCGTAAGCAGGACGATTAATGTCAACACAACATCTAGGGGCCTTTTTCTTCCCTCTGCTGTGAAAGTCTCCACTTCTCAGCAGGCCTGAACTCCACAGGCATGGAGATAGGGATCTGAAATTTGCCTGATTCTGGCATCCAACGTTGATGCAAGTGAGATCTCAAACTGTCAGCAAGGACTTTGCCACACTGAGATGCATCCAAGTGCTTTGAGGAGAATCTTCCAGTGGACAACCCCAGAAAGGAGGCTGAAAAAACAGCCACTGGGGGTAATGTTCCTGGGACTGGATGGACTGGTGCCACTTCAGTCTGTTTTGGCCCCACAGAAGATTGAGACTCAAAGGACATGTACTGTCCCACTGCAGGCACTTGCCATCACACAGCTGCTGGTACCCATCTCCTGTCCCCCTCCTGCAGAGCCAGGGTTATAGGACAGTCAAACACTTGATGCCTTCAGAAAACTCCTCTAAATGTTTCTGGCTACACCAAGAAAAGGTGTCTGAAATAAATAAATATTTTTAAAATAAGACCACAAATTCTAATATTCATCTGCAAAATGGGAAGTAATAAAAAAAATCCAAACTTTCTTGTCTCCTTCACTATTAGGTTTGTGGGGCTGGGGAACGTGGTAGCAGTTTTGCTTGCCTGACTGCTTGCCCAGCTGAGCTCCCACCACCTCAGCTCAGCTCACAGGGCAGGTACAGCTATTTGTACCTCACGGTACCCCTGTTCTTCAGGGAGCACCGTTTTGGTCAAGGCCTTATTGGCTTGCTTGAGACTTCACATGCTGGGGGTTTTAAAGAGGGTACTGTTGCTGTACAGCAAAGCCCACAAGCGAGACCCCCTTGCAAAGGCCTGGACCACTCTGCAGAGCTCTGTGGGCTGAACTTTGGTCATGGCTGTTTTAGAAAGGTCAGAGAGTAAAGTTCAAGGAAAGTAGGGAAAAGGCTCTGTGCCTTCCTCTCCTTGGGGCAGAGGAGATTCGTGGGAACCTGTTGCCCACCCTGCTCTGAATGTGAGGAGATATGATGAGCATCACCCACTGCTTGGCCTGGCTTGGACGTTGTGCCTTACCTCCTTGCTTCTAGGAGTCCTGCACCCCTCTGACCTATTGCTTCCTTCTCACACCTCGTTCAGTACAGCAAAGGAAGTAAAGGACAATATAACAAAACACTGACCTTTCCATACCATGGACCTTTTCCAGCACTGATATAAATTAATGAGCTTTAATGGGTTACATGCCAAAGCATGGCCTCAGGTTTGGTGATTTAATTCTCTGCTCTTTGCCAAGCCCACCAGCAGGGATGGCAGGTTTCTTCTTGGGGCCTGGGGTGTAAGGTATTTTTATGAAAAGATGATTTAGACCTTCATGGTTGTGGGGTGGGGGTGCATGTGTGTGTGTGTGTGTGGTGGAATGATGCAACTGAAACCTCAGCAATGCCTGCCTAGGGGCAGGGGGTACCCAGCAACCCCGCTGAGATGCACAGGCTGTCTACCACCTTTTAGCAGGGCACCAATGCTGAGCCAAGCTGCTGAAGACAGCGGGTGCCAGCCTGCTTCAGAAGCAGGCTGTGTGGGTGGCACAAATGTGTCCCCATCCTCCTGATACATCCCTTTCTGGTGCCCCCCTCCTGCTCCTCTCCAACCAGGGAGGGCTCCTGCCCACCAGCGCGGGGGTCCCTGCTGCTCCTGAGGGAAAAGCCCCTGTTCCCTGGGGAAGACCCAAGGTCACTGCCACCCTCGCCTATCCCTGCTGTCAACGTGGGAGATCGGGACCCAGTATGGCCTGGGTGGGCAGGGGCTCATTGTCAGGATGTGCCTCAGGCCCGGCGCCTTTGCCCAGCCCTGCCTTCTGACCACAGAAAGAAAACATTTGCCCAGACGCAGCCCGGCCCCCTTGCCACGTTGAAAGCCTGGCTGCCGACAGCTTAAAGGGGGTCATGCAATACCTCCCCAGCAGGACACAGAGGACAAGGCTGGGAGACGAGTTAAACGAGGCTGTTTTTTCAGGGCCTTGCTGAAATCCATCCTCATAAAAGGCAGCTGTCTGGAAACCTGCTCACTCGAGGGGTGGAGGGTCTCCCTGTGAAGAAGGGAAGCTTGCCAGGTCTGCCACCACCACTGCTCGCAGGCAGTCAGGCAGAGCTGGTGCTTAAGCCCAGGATGTGGCAGTGGCAGCCTGGTAAAAAAGAAGGGGAGATGAGGAACGCTGCAGGCAAGAGACCCCTGCCAAGCAGGATTCTCAAGAGTTTCAGAGCTCTGTGTGCCATGGGTTAGCTCCTCGTTGCGCTGCAGAGTCCAGGGAGAATTGCCAGCACAGGTGACCATCACTGCCACCTGGTCCAGGAGCAAAGGGCACCCCGGAGGGAGCAGGGAGTTGGGGCACAATGGTTGAGGGGGTATTTCCCAGTTGGTACAAAGTCCAGAGGCATCCTGGGCACTTCCTGACAAGCCAGGGTCTAAGGGCTGTCTTATCCTTTCCTCTGGGACAACAGGTTTTTATTGATCATCAAATGTGCCTGTCCTTTTTCTTGAGTGTCTGTGCTGAGCTCTGTACTGCCCCGCTTGTAGTCTAAGGCTTGACTGCAGTTGGTACCATACCCACCCTAGGTCAACTGGGAATAGTTCAGCATTCCTGTCCAGTGGTACCTGTTTCTTCACACAATGCAGAGGGCTTCTCCTTGCTTGCACGCTCCAGGTAAACCTGGAGTGGTGGCAGAAGCACACAGACACCAACAGATCTCCTGATTTCTCCCGCATCCTTCTGGCTGGAAAGCTCACCACTTCCAGACCTGAATGCCCTTACACACCCTTGCTATGTAGCAAGAGGCCAGGCAGGATGGCCTGAGAACAATTTTAAACAGAAGGTCTATGATGAAATAGACAGACAAAACATTATTCTGTCCAAACCCAAGAATGTTGGTTCTTGAAGATTATGTCAGGTCCAAGGAAAGCTTATTAATTTAGAGGCTCTGTTGGTAGAGTCCTCATTCGTAAAAACCCCAAGTTTTCTTCCCCAAACCCAGGACTTGTACGACAGGAGACTGGGTCTTTGTTCGGAGGCAGCCTTCTTCAAGTAGTGTTTGTACACATCCAAACCTTCACTGAACTTTTTCTCTGCCTTCTCTGTCAGCTTCCCTGCACTCACCTGTCTGCAGCCAAGCGTCTGGGATGGGGCGGTTACTATTTCAGAGAGGAGGGAGACTGTCCTGCCCCCGTAGCTTTAGGAGGACTCAGCCTCCCTCCCACACCTGCCCTCCCAGCTACCTCATTTATCCTGAAGGATTTCAAAATGACAAGGCTCTAATAAATCCGCCACACAGAGGAAGAGGAAAAATAATTTAAGAAGTGATGAATGACACATTCTTACCTACCTGTAATTACACAGGACGCTTCAGTAAGGTATTTTCCTATTACTAATCCAAAACTTTCTCGTAGTTTTCTGCTCTTTCATTCCCTTTCAGGCAGCCACTCACAAAGTGCTCTGAGTGCTCTTGAGGTGTACTCAGTATGCTGGCAGCCCACCTGCCAACAGAGGTTGGCAGAGGCCCATTTGGTGCTGGTGTGGTTGAATGAGATTTGTGCTTCACCTTCTCCAGCCTCAGCTTTCCACAACTACATTTGCAGTGAGGGAAGCGCAGAGGAAGAGTGAAATCCTAAAAATTTTGTTTCCCCAGCTTGTTTTTCCCTAGGACATTTTCTAATGGGCCTTGTGACAGCATGGGATTTTGCTTCAGGACCCCACTGTACTCTGTATGCCACCATAAATACCAGTACAGTATGTCCTTATACAGCAAGTTCTAAAGCATTGCTCTAGGTTTATCCTTTTGGTTTTGATTCTGTTTTTTCTAAGACTGTAAAATATCCCAGATTTTCACTTAGGAAAAAAAAAGGAACAAAAACAACAAAAAAGAACATGTGCTTCTATGCACAATCCAAACCTCTTTGTTCTTCTCCCAAAACTCCATTAAAAGGCATGCTGGAGTCCTTAGGTTTTCACCAAAATGGTGAAGAAGTGGCTTTGCAACTCCTGAGGCCTTCAAAAGGACTGGAATATGCTGGGTCTTACCACTTGATGCAGTTCTGAGGAGCAAACCAGTTGACTGGAAGAGTCTGCAAAAAAACCCCACACCACCAACCCTTCAGGCTGTAGTCACATGGAGATGTTTTAGGGATCCCAACCACCTCACAGATCTGCTGAAATGTTCTGGATTCAGTGCTGCTCCCTTGAGCTTTATGCAATCTTCCCATACCTCCTAGGACTTGGAGGGAGAGGACATCTTTCACTTGGACATCTGGCACTAGTGTCCT
The DNA here is from genome assembly GCA_013400375.1 of Thinocorus orbignyianus. Classification (NCBI taxonomy): domain Eukaryota; kingdom Metazoa; phylum Chordata; class Aves; order Ciconiiformes; family Thinocoridae; genus Thinocorus; species Thinocorus orbignyianus. The sequence continues at coordinate 374,636 of VXBW01005306.1, forward strand.
AACAGACATGCCTCAGGGCATTTTGTGAAATAGTCTGCAGCTCCCAGAATCTGCTTTCAGACAGAAACACAAGAACATCAGGCAATGCAGCCCATTAATGAAATGACTCTGTCAAATATTTCATGGTGTCTCTCTGTGTTTCTGTGGGACCGTTATTTGCAACAGGGGCATTCATCTCCTGCACACATTTTCTAAATCCTCAGTCTTACTCAATAGGATTTTCCCCTTAGCTTAGCTAAGGTTTTCTGAGAATGTATAGAAATCCAGAATGATTTAAAACATTTGCCAATTTTAAAAATAATAATCTTAGAACTTCCTGCTCCCCACATCACCTAACAAGGTGCTCTACGAGTTAGTTCCATGCACTATAACTTTTATGCAGTATTTCACCTTAACTCCAAACTTTCTCACCGTGACCAGAATGCTTTTCCCTTGGTACTCCACAGATAGACCTTGTTGTGCTCCAAAAGTATACCTCATTCCAAGAAAGTTGAGTTTCCCAGCTTCTTTTCTAGTTGTATCCAACTGGGATCCTTTCTGTTACGCACCCTCTGGCGTGGACTGGTTCGCGAATGCATGCTTCCTCCCTGGCATTGCCCTTCCTCAGTCCTGCTGGGCAAACTAGAAGTGTTTGCACATCTACGACTTGTAAGAGTGGAAACAAACATCTCCTCCTCTGCCTTCATTCCCTTGAAGAATCAGCTCTTCCCTTTTGCATCCATGACATTGTTTGCATTGAGCCCCAAAGCTGCAGCCTGGACTAGGAACCACCGCTGCTCCAGTTATGCCCAGTTGTGTAGTTAACTGTGCAGTTGCAAACCTGCAACATTTTCCTTCATGCTCAGGCAAATTGCATTTGGAATTCCTAGGCCCACAGAGTCAGTTGTTTCAGGGATGTGTGGCTGCCCTTACTACAGTGTTCTTCCTGCGCAAATAGTACAAAACTTATCAGTAGATTGAACACTGGCAAGAATTTCACTAGTTGAAACTGCTAAATCTCATTCTGCTGGCCACTGAAATGTCCTCCCTTTGTCACCTCACCTGTGCAAGGTTTTGCAATGTTAGCAAATCTGCAAACAAACCTTCTGTAACAGGAGCAGAGTCCTACCACCTTGCACCTCTGCAAGGAGTGGGCTAGCTCCATGCAGTCTCGGTTTTGGTATTTTTTTCAGTGGAAATTCCCCATCACTAGTTGTGGTGGACGTGAGTTACCTGCTTTTGGAACAACTCCCTTTCCTCTGGGACCAGTTACAGACTGTTAGCCTTGAACTTATCACAAGCCATGTGTAACTGCACCTAGCACTTCTTGTTCAAAGGTCTTGGTGGGCAGCCATAAATAGCCTAAGCCCAATAGACCTCTTGAAAGGCCAAGGCCATCCAAGACCTTCTGTTGACATGGCATGCCATACCTTCCCCACCAGCCTCTCCGGTGTAGCTGGTGCATTATGTAAGCCCCCAGCCATCAAGAAATTGCCAGATCAGGCTTTGCTGAGAAAGCAGTTTTCCCTGCCTTTCAGCTCCGCTTCTGCTTGTCAATGTACAGTTTTCAGATCTGGTGTGAATGACACCCAATGGCATCTTCTAAGGTATCTTCACTCACGGACACAGCTTCTTTCTGGTGAGTTCAGAGTGGGGACTAAAGGGGATGGTTGTTTTATTTATTCCTGGTTGCTGCTCCTGGAAAACATCAAGGAGACAGATGAGGACTGTTTCTATTTCACATCCACAAGATCCTACTGACCTGTTGGGTAAGAGTCTCTGAAGGCCCCAGGTCTCCAGACAAGTTTCAAGCCATCCCATCCATGAGGGCTGGAAGCGAATTCAGAATGAAGCTTGCTTTATTTTTTACCACCCTGGGAGTCAGCACAGCTTTTGCTGCAGAGCAGCTACCTGCACATAGTTTGCTTCACTTGAAACACATCTTTAAAGGAAATTTCCAAGCTGATGGGGTAAGGCGCGGTTCCTGGTGTTCATCACACAGTTACAGCCACAGGACACTGAGAGCAACAACATGCCTCACTTTTTACTCCAATGCTCCTGTTCCACAAGGCTGACTTTCCCAGGTTTGGAAGCGTCTACGCTCTCCTGTCACCACCATCCATTTCTAATTAGCTCAGGCACCATTCGCTGAGGGCCAGTCTAGCTTGGCTGGTCTGGTAGACTTTGGGTCATCTCTGTTAATACCACCCATTTCACATGGCCTGGGGGTGCCTCTGTGACCAGCATCTCCTTTGTAAAGTTTCTGTCAGAGTCCTGCACACATATGTGGTTTTGACTCTGCCTGCCAAGCTACATCTACCCCCATTTCCCCATTTTGCAAGACTGCAAAGCCTTTGTTGCACATTGTGTCTTGTCTTGGCCCACCACCTTCCCACAGTCTTTATTTCTGCTTCTGAATTCAGCTGCATTTTTGCATGGCCACTGTCTCCCTCGTTTTACATACGTTAGGTACGTGTGGCACTCTGTGAAATAGAAAGTTCTCTTTTCTTCTCTCTGCATTAGCCACAAAGCTGTGCTGACGGGACTCCCGGTGACTGACCAACTTCTCATCCGTGCCTGCTTCCCGGCCCAATGCTCTGCTGCAGCCCATGACTTAAGTACCTTGGGAAATCCTTCTGCCTCTCATGGCATCTTTAGCTTCCTACTGAACATAGAGATATCATTTCTGGCTCAGGAAGTCTCTGTACCGCAGACCACTGGGACCTGGGAGACTGACTTAGGGAGCTTTCACTTTGTGCATGCTCCATTTGTCTGCTCCTCCCAAGGCATCTCCCAATGGACTTCAGGAGAGTTGGACCTTTTTTCTTACCCAGCTCAGGTTTTTATGTACTCCGTCTTATTTTTTCCCGTGGTCTCAGTCTGGTCATCCCAGAATTGAAAATCTAGGCCAATGTCCAGTTTACAGAATCACAGAATTGTCATGGTTGGAAAGGACTTCTGAAATCACTGAGTACAACCGTACACAAAAACCCAACCTACACTCTACAATCTCAGCCACTAGAGCATTTCTTAAATACCTCCAGAGATGACTCCACCACTTCCCTGGGCAGGCTGCTCCAGTGCCTGACCACCCTCAGTGAAGTAATTCTTCCTAATATCTCATCTAAACCTCCCCTGCAACAACTTCAGACCATTTCCTCTGGTCCTGTCACTATTCCCTTAGGAGGCCAACACCCACCTCACCACAACCTCCTTTCAGGTAGCTGTAGAGGGCAGTGAGGTCTCCCCTCAGCCTCCTCTTCTCCAAACTAAGCATGCCCAGTTCCCTCAGCCTCTCCCGATTTACCTCTTCCAGTTTACCCTTGAAGTCCTCAGTAATATCTTGTTATTCAGTGAAAATCATCCAGATCCTTCAGCTGAATTCTCTTTCCCCCTTCTTGGTAGCATATGGCTGACCAGCTCTCTCTAATTTGATGGTTGACTCTAGCGATAGAGCCAGCCTAGATAATTAAACCTTTTTTTCCTAAAGGCAAGTACTCACTGCTGTAAGAGCTGAACCTATCAAGTTGGCTCCTAGGTGCCCTGTTTCAGAGCCACTCCCTTACACCACGGTTATGGACTGAGTTGAATAAACCTCCCAAGTGTATTCTCTTTGATTCAGCTGTGACAGACAGTCTGAGTCCCTCCTCCTGCAGACTGAAAATGGTGGTGAGTGTCTGGTAGTAGGCGGTGTTCTGGCTAGCCCTTGTCTACAGCAGGAGGCTGTTTTTTCCTGTGGTGACCTTGCAAACCTTTGATTTCCTTTTCTGAGTGAATTTTTCAGTTTCTTAACTCTTTGCTGTGGTTCATCTTGGCTTGTACATTGGCCAAAGCTTTTCTTGTGTCTTTTATTTTCTGGAAAACATTATTTTCCATGATAGTCATGCTGCCGATCACCTCTTTGATCCATCTCGCCATTTTAAACTGGGAATCTTCCAGGAGAATTTCGGACTCTCTCTGGACACTGAAGCCTTTTATCCTTGTTTGCAGGTGACCTCTTATAAACCTCTCTTAGAAGTTTCCATATGTTGCTTGAACTCCTTTTGCAAAGTCTCCAGCTGTCTCGGCTCATGTTTTGCATCCTTTGGTCATTTTTTATTTCTGTTCCCACTTGGTTCCAGAGGAATCCCAGAAGTAGGACTTCTACTCCTAGAAGCTGAGTCTCATTACAGACATTGTTTCCACATTTTGAGGATTTGCAGGTTGTTCCGGAGAGGATGAAGCTCAGAGAGGATGAAGCTGGCAAAGATGCTCTAGAAAGGCTCCAGATGGTTCACAAGGGATGTCCCAGAAATGTTCACCTCCTGCTCCCCACCCCGTATATTAGTTACAGAAATCAGGCAAAGCTCTGCTTTCCTGCCCACAGGAGGAATCAGCTGGAGGGAACTGTCTTTTCTTTCCAAGTTCAAGCTACCTTTGAGTCAGCACTCCCTCAGAAGGTCTCCATGTGCTTTATCTCAGGGTTAAGCTCCTTCTTTTATTTGGGCTGCGCCTCCAGTTTTCTTGACACTTTCTCAAAGACCAGTCCAGTCAGGAGTGGAACTTCATGCTGAAGGCATTTGTTTCTTTCCACTGACTAGCCCACAGCTCCACCTTAGATGTCCAACATAGATGCATATACCTTGGGGCAACCAAGACCACCCTGCATGGCTAACTGCCACCGGGACATGCCAACACCCAGCAAGTGTCACTCGCAGCCTGCAGTCCCCCTCCCTGAGGGAGCAGGTTTAAATAGTCCAGTCCAGGTAACAGCCTGCTTTTCTCACCAGCAGCAGATTCTCCGTAGCGGTCCACAAGCCTTCTGGGGGGGGTCCTTCTGACCCCCCCAGGTAACCCCTAGAGGTATTTGGCATATGTTGATGTTGTTTGCTTTTAGCTCCCAGTTTAGTTGCACTCACTAACAGTGTGAAGATGTCACCAAGACTAACAGGGGAAGAGCTCTGTCAGCCTGCAGTGCCACTTGCTTGCCTGCCAAGCAGGAGAGTCACCAACACCTCCCCATCAGAGGCGCTCCAAAACCTCGGTGGCACTTCCCAGCGCGGTTCCAGCAGCACCCCCACTCCCCCGCAGATAAAGTCACCCTCCCGATGCAAGTAAAACGCGACGGTGGGAAAGGAATGACGTGAGGCTCCCGTCTCTCTCTTTTGGCATTCTCTTTATTGGGGCAATTCCCTCGCAGCTGCCGTGGGAGCCCCAAAATGCCCCTTTCCTCGGTGCGCATCAGGACTGGGGGCAGGAGGTGAGGAAGAGAGAGGTGTAAGTCACCCACCCCCATAGCCGAAACCCGTGGGAGAGAGGGAGGGAGGGAGCACCAGCAGAAAGGCAAAGGGTCGGCGGGGGTGGGATGCACACATCCAAGTGGATCGCCTCTGCCGACCCCCCCCGCCGCGGAGAGCGGAGGGAAAGCCGCCAGCCCGCCCCCGTGTCCCGCCGCACACCCCGCACGTTGCAGGGCCGCACATGCCGCGCCGGCGTGCGCAAACACACACACACACGCGTGGGGACACGCAGGCACAGGGATACACACACACGCACACACAGCGCCGCTGCTCGGGCCACGGGGAAGAGCATCCCCGTTTCCCCCGGGAAGCAGCAGCAGCAGCAGCATCACCTCCCCGCTCTCCCCGGTACCCCCAGCCGGGGGGTTACCCGGTGCTGCTCGGTACCGGGCGCCTGCNTACCGAGGATGGGTCACGCTGCAGCAGTGCCGATGCGCTGCCAATGCCACCTCCCTACGCCCCGCGGGGGATGGGGGCTGCCCCAGCAGGAGGGCAGCGTCAAAACACAGGCGTGTTTATATTAGATATATACAGATACATACATACATACATACATATATATATATATATGTGCATGTATATAAGAAACGATTTTGCCGGGGTCTTGCATTTGCCGGCGGACAGGGCTCCCGTCGGAAGGTCGGGTGGGAGGGCCGGCAGGCAGCCGGGGGGAGGGAACTGAGCGAAAACACCCGTGATCGTGCCCACGCACCCGTAAATGTATAGAAAACGTATATCCCGAACGTGACACCCCCACAACCCCGGCCTCCGTCAGGAAGAGACTGGCGGCTGCCACCCCGCCGGCTGTGGGGAGTCGCTTGTTGTGCCTTACGGGCACGGAGAGAGAGGCTCGGTGGTTTTTCCGCGGGTGGGTCTCCTCGCCAGGTACAAAGTAAAACGAAAAAAAAAAAAAAAAGCATAATAGCGTAAAATTACCAAAATTAATAAAGTGAAATTATAAAAAACAATGGGGGTAAAACACTAATGATGGCGACAATGATGATAACAGCAATACCCGAGCACGCCGTCTGGCAGGGCGGCCCCGGGGCCGCCGGTGGCGACGGGGACCCCCCCAAACAATGTCCCCT
>VXBW01005306.1:383812-455147 GCA_013400375.1 Thinocorus orbignyianus
TTTTTTTTCCCTGCTAAGGTATACAGGTGTGGCAAATGCATTTGTTCTCACCCTGTCTTTATTTAATTCAGTATGTTCCCGAGAGGTTTTTATTTTTATTCCCCCTTTCTCCCCCCCCCAAACCTTGCTGTATAAAAATGAATGTTTCTGCACTGAACTACAAAAAGAATCCCCCACCTCCCCCCAAAAAATGCAGAGCAGCCTGTCAGCCTGAACTTATTTTGTCCTAAATTCCGAACGACACGAAGGGGAGGCCGTAGGTAAACACCTCGCTGTGCAGTCAGAAACCATTAGACCGCTCGGGGTAAGTTTCCCACACGGGTTCTCCCCTCATCCCATGCTCAAATATCGCAATTTCCCTTTCTGGACACAAACCAGACACCAGATAATCACGGAGATAAAGCTTTTATAATAAGGCTTAAACCAAGACCTTGCCTAGATATTTTTAGTTTGTTGCCAAGGTAGCACTGTGAGAAATCTCACTTGAATGTTATGTAAGAGGTGAGACACAACAGCCTGGCGAGGAGTCAGTACGTCTGTCCGGGGTCTGTCCGTCCCTTTGGTGCATCTGCTGCTGCTGTTGCTACTGTTTGCCTCAAACGCTGTGTTTAAACAACGTTAAAAGAAAAAGAAAAAAAAAGAAAAAAAAATCTTACTAGCCTCCAGAGTGGCTGTATGTAAATAGTTGTTAATACATCCAATTAATGATGTCTGACATGCTATTTTTGTAGGGAGAAAATATGTGTTAATGATATTTTGAGTTAAATATCTTTTGGGAGGATTTGCTGAAAAAGTTGCACTTTTGTTACAATGCTTATGCTTGATACAAGCTTACGCTGTCTTAAATTATTTAAAAAAAGAAATAAATCCCGTCTGCAAGAAACCAGCTGGTTTAGAACAGTTTAGTATGTGATATATTAGAAATCAATCTTTATATTCAGTATTTTCCAGCACTCCATGAATTCTATTATCTAAATATTTCCACACTATTTTGTGATTAAAAAAATTCTTACTAAGGAATAAAAACTTTAATACACAAAACGGGGTTGTCTACTAATTAAAAAATCTTATGATAATGCATAATAATGGGTGCATTGAGCTTCCAAAGGTATGATTGCGTGACTGACGGTAATCATTTAATGCCTTTTCATGTTTTTAATCTGGGTTTGAATTTGCTTGGTTTCCTTTAACTCCCTTTAGCTAACTCTGTGTTTAAGACATGCATGTTCCACAAAGCCAAGTGTAAAGCACGCGTGTGGAACATACAAGTTTCTTCCTGACACCTACTTCTTTCCTCTCCTTTTTGCAAAATATTAATCTGTAAAATTAACGCTTTACAGCCCTGGTGCTGCATGGGAGCTGTCTTTGTTCACAATGAGCAAACTTTACAATCTGCCTGGCAATCGGATGACGTATCACAATCTCTGAGGGAGTCGTCTATGTCCCAGCTTGGGAATCCTCTAAGAAAAATGAACATTTTGGGGGTGGACGGCCAGGAGAGGGAAGGGAGTGGTGGAGCAGGTGAGTAATTCATAGCATGGAAATGCAGCACTCAAAAGACTTCCAGAGAGGCTTAAAGCTGCAGATCACCTCTTCATACAAAAATTCTTCCTGCTCCAGAGAAATAAAATTAAGAAACCCCTCAAACAGTAGCCGATGTTTATGTAAGAGAGAAATATAAAGGAAGTGTTTTGTGCTCCCTCTACTGGTTCTTCAGTACCAGTGACTGCACTCACAGCTGCACTGGCAATGAATGAAATTGGAACGCAAATGTAATAGAAAACTTTAAAGAGTCGTGTTGGTTCCAGCAGGCCTTTAAAATACAGGAAGGTTTATAAAACCAGGTGAAAAACAAGTGCTCCTTTTAAACTGTTCAAATGGGATTGCGGAGAAATAGGTATACCTCTTTGCACATGGAAGCTATAGTAAAATTAATTCCTATTATAAAGAGATATAGGAAGGCTATCTGTACAAGTACCAGTGGACACATAGAAATGCTTTTCCCATCAACTAATGATCGTGGACCACAGGCTGCTACACTGCATCAGTGTACCCATCGAAGTCAATTATTTGTGGCCTGAAGTCAAAGCTTACCAAAGCTAGTGGCAAAAAGTCTGTCTTCAGTTGTCTAGGGAGGGTGTTCTGCGCCTTGCATTATCACGGGAATGAAAGTGAACTAGGTTCAACCCTTCAACTCGGTAGCTCTCCAGCCACTTTACTTTGACCTGCATACCTAAACAGCTTAGCACTTGTTTGGTGGCAGGAGCTACGCTGGGGTGAACATGCTTGTATACTCCAACTCCTCCTAGGGAGGGAATTGGCCTTGCTGAGCACAAAACCCTTCCTACCATTTTACTATATGCACAGGAAGGGTGGTGCCACGAGCACTTTGCAAAAAAACCGTACCCATCGTGAACAACTTGGGTAGTTTGAACCCCGAGTGTGGGCCAGGCTTTATATCTTTTTCAAACTTCCAGCCTTTGGGAATATGAGTCAGTTTACATTTCATTGGGCCATAAACCCAGATCCTTATAGGGTTTTATCAATTACAGTATTTGCTGTGTACAGTAGCAGGAAGCCCTTGAATTAAACGTACCAAATGACTTCACGCCAAGTTACAGCATCAGTGTAGTCTATTAAATTTTATTATATAAAACATAAAGACAAAATATGTGTGTTCAGATAATACCAATGCCTCACAAAAGCAAATGTGAAGAAAAGGTTTGTAATTGAGGCTGGTAACCCACTGTGGCTGAAGGCAAAAGGTAAATGACAGGAGGGACCCTGCAGTCAGCTTTAATTACTAAATTCCTGGCTTCTTCAGGTCACTTTGGAGCCTAAGTGAAGTTGTATCTGTTGTATATTCTTGAGGTTAAAAGAAAAACATGATACAAGCAATGGACATGAGCCTGACAGGCTTAAATATACATCCACTTCTGTGCAAATACGTATTATCAGGGTTTGTCTTTTTCTACCTACTTTTTATAACTTTATGATATATATTGACTTTCATCTCTACTTCCCAAGTGCTAAGAGTGCAGGACTGGGTGCTACACTTATTGTATACAGTTGAATGCATACTCTATTTTCTCATAAACCATAGGATAAGGGATGTAGGCTGGCAAATGTTTTTTCTTAAGCAATAAACTCTGAAAACAGATCTTACATATCCAGTCTATTATAGTGGCAAGACAGAGGCTCCACTATAGTGTGCTAAATAAACATGACTGAGATTGTTAGGCCAATGGGAGGTGATATCATGTACTTCCCACTGCAGGCAATGAAAGTTTCATCTTTGGAAGGATTACAGTTACAGAACTCAAACTGACTATCAGCCTTCTTTAAGAAAGGCCTGTCCTATCAATTAAGTCAACGTGAGTCCTTTTCTCCAGCCTAATTGGCTTTGGAGTGGGTCTAAGTCTATGTTTTGGGGCTTGTTTGCTTGTTTAGTATTCGCTTCTAGTCAGGGCAGACTGATTGTCTTCAACATCCAGCAAGCCTGGGAACTGTGCAATGTGTGTTCCAGCACCAGAAAACTCGCAGTCTTCCATGTACCCTGGGTCTCACAACGTATTTCCCCTTCTCTTCAAACATCAGCTCCTGCAGTCATGTGATCTCTGCCTTCTTTGAGAAGTTTCCTGCCTGATAGTTGCAGAAATGAACTTGAAAGCATGACCTCAAAGAAAGCAAGTAATAAAAAATGCCAAATTTCCTCTCTGAAAAAATAAAAAAAACCCAAAACAAACCAAAACCCCTTGAATTTTTTAGAGCCAGTTTCACTCGAGAAAGTCTGAATCTCTGCTATCTCTGGACTATCTGCGATCTCAGTAGCCGCTCTGTGGGCTCACCTGCCACTAGCAGCAGCCGTGCAGGTCCAAGACACGTGTGGGCTGGACGTGAGCAAGGGTAGGGAACTGCCACTGTCACTTTGTCTCTGTATCCTTCTCGTGGCTACAGCATTTCAGTCTCCAGGGTTGTCAATCTGTCACAAAAACTAAACTCATCGCAGCCTCAGTTACGGCAGCGCCCGGGGCTGCACGGAGCTGCACTGCCCCAGGCCGAGCAGCAGTTGCTCTGCCTCACTGAATTCAGGGGGCACTCAGTGGCTGCTGCCCTTTTCTGGGGTGCAAGCATGCCTCTTCCTGCCCGGCACTCCCACTGCACTCTGGAGGAGGCCAGTTACGCCTGGGAGAAGCAAGAAGACATGATGTTGCATTTTGGAAAGCAGGGACCGTGATCCCAGGCAGCTCTACTGCCATGGGGGCCAGGGAGACCTCTTTCTCCTGCCTCCACAAAGGCCTGTTTGTTATTGGGTTTTGGTTTGGGTTTTTTTGTTTGTTTGGTTGTTTTTTTATCAATTTTATATCTTTTTAAAGCTCAATTTCCCTGACCCCATTTGTCCTGTTTAAATTTAAAAGTAGGTGCACTGCTTTTCACTACTCTCTACCCATTTTTGACTTCAGCTGAGATCTTCTGGGATCAATTCAGAAATGCAGATTTGTTCCTTATTAGAAACACATCCACATTCCCTTCTGCCTCACAGTTTATCACAGTGGGCTGCTTGATCTAACAGAAACTACACAATATGAACTAGCACAAATCTTTGACAAGGGCTTTGGGAATTGGTCCCCTTGATCCTCCGACATCGGCAATTCCCTGACTGTGGACATCGGCTGGGTATTGCTGTCTGCACGATTGCAGCCCCGCAGCCAGAAAAGGGAAGTAACTCCTAATTTCAACTTGCTTGTTTCACTCTCAAAGGTGAGTCTAACTCAGCCTAAAATGCTTCCATCCAAAGCAAAACCTGGAAAACCTGTTACCAAAAAAGAAACCCTTGTGGCCAAGTCACTCTCACAACTGATCATTTTCTAAAGAACATCCTCAGGAAAAGAGCTCTGTAAATATGGTACCTTCTTACTCAGCAGAAAATTAGTTCCCCAAGTGTGTTTTGAGTAATACCTGCACTTCAGAGCCAACTGAGCTGACAGATACTGAAGTATACTTTATCTACAAAATCGCTAAGGAGCCAGCCTGCAGTTGGTGGCAGGGAGGCACACAGCTTTGCTTACACATCACATTGTTAGCATTAACATTGTTAGCCCATTAACATAGGAGCAGCAGTCCATCTGCATGGACCTAGTTATAGCAGTAAGGGCTTCACACCTGGTTAGAGCCCGCTGAACAGACTTCAGGTTTGGGACCTGTGAGTACTGACCCTGATTAGTATTTCTGTGGTACAGAGGTCACAGCTTCCAGTAAAGGTTGTAAGACTGGGCCCTAAGTTCCAGCTGCAGGTTCCAACTAGGTTCCAGCTTTCCTCCTTGGCTGGAATACAAGGATCTCCACCAAAACCAACTGGAAACAATCATAGACTCATAGAATGGTCAGACTTGGAAGGGACCTTAAAGATCCTTAAATTCCAAGCCATGGGCAGGGACACCTCTCACTACAGCAGGTTGCTCAAAGCCCCATCCAGCCTGGCCTGCAACACTTCCAGGGATGGGGCATCCACAACTTCTCTGGGCAACTACCCTCATAGTAGGGAATTTCTTCCTGATATATAATCTGAATCTCTCCTCTTCCAATTTAAAACCATTACTCCTTGACCTATCCCTATACTCCCTGACAAAGTGTCCCTCTCCAGCTCTCCTGTAGCTCCCTTCAGATACTGGAAGGCTGCTAGAAGGTCTCCCCAGAGCCTTCTCTTCTCCAGGTTGAACAGCCCCAGCTCTCTCAGCCTGTCTTCATAGGAGAGGTGCTCCAGCACTCTGATCATCTTCATGGTCTTCTGCTGGACCTGTTCCAACAGGTCCATGTCCTTTCTATGTCGAGGACTCCAGAGCTGGACACAGCACTCCAGGTGGGATCTCATGAGTGCAGAGTAGATGGAGAGAATCACCTCCCGTGATCTGCTGGTCACGCTGCTTTTGATGCAGTCCAGGATACAGTTGGCTTTCTGAGCTGCCAGCGTTGCACTGCCAGCTCATGTTGATCATCGTAAGCGAACAAGGGCAGATTCTGCAACAATTAGGCAGCCTGGGATGCAGAATAAATGCTCTTCTTGGCAGCAAGATCTCCAAACGTATTTGCAGGACTATCAGTCAGAGAAACAGAATGTCCTTCTGTAATCTGCAAGTTGGACTCTTTTATTCAAGTGACTGAAAAGAATCGTCCTCCTAAAGATGAAAAATCTTTTCTGCTATGCTTGAAAAGAAAGGGACCGCCTGACTTACCTCATCTGCATTTGTGCAGAGGGTAGAAGGGGTAAAGTAGTTCTTCAGAGAGCAAGGCTGCCTGCACACCTACCTCTGGTTTTAGAAGCCAGCGCCTGAAGTGCTGGAGAGCAATCTCCCGATGCAGGCACTGAACCCGAGGGGGGAAAAGAGGTCATTCGGGTTATTTTTTCGGAGAACCACCCGCAGTCCCCTTGGAGATAGCTCTGCACAAACACCCAGAAGGCCGGCGACAGCTGCTTTGCCGCGGAAGGGTGGGATCAGACCTGCCTGGGGGCGGGTCCGCTCACTGCAAACAACCGCCACCGGGCCTCCAGGGCTCCGCGGGAACGGCAGGGAGAGCCGGTCTTCGGCCGATAGAGCCGCCGCCCCGGGCTCACCTTCCCCGCTTCGCCCCGGCCCACCTCAGCCCACAACGGGCGCCAGGCTCTGAGGCGGCCGCCGTCGCTAACGGCTGTCACGCGCGCGCCCACGTGACCCCGGCGCACGCTGCCCAGCACGTGCGCGCGGGCCCCGCCGGCTCGGGATAAAGAGGCGGAGGGAGGCGGGGGGGCTCGTGACGCTCCCCTGGCAACGGCGCAAGGGCTGGCTGGTTCGCCCCGCCTCCGCCGCGCGGAGCGGCCGTTGGGCGCATGGCCACCCCTCCCTCCGGTGGGGAAGGTCAGTTTTACCTCAGGGTTACCGGCTGACGGGCCTGGGGCGGCGGGTCCCCGTGACTCCCTCTGCCCGGGGCCCGGTTGTCGTGCTGCTTGGCTGCCTGCCTGCCCCGGCGGTGTCTCTCCTCGGCTGGCGGCGGCCACACGCTGCTGGGGAAGCGCCGCCGGCTTTCCGGGGGGGAGGAGGTGGGAAACTTTCTCGGGTTCAGGGCCCAGATACATTCAGAAGAAGCCGGGCTTCATTCGGAAGCCCCGGCCGGGCTGTCAAACCCCTTACGGGGATCAGTCAGCCTGAGGGAGCTGGGGGTGTTCAGCCTGGAGAGAAGGAGGCTCCGAGGAGACCTAATCGCAGCCTTTTAGTACCTGAAGGGGCTACAGGAGGGCTGTGGAGAGTCTGTTACAAAGGCCTGCAGTGACAAGAAGAGGGGCAATGGCTTTAAGTTGGAGAAGAGCAGATTTAGATTGGATATTAGGAACAAGTTCTTTACTCTGAGGGTGGTGGAACACTGGAACAGGTTGCCCAGGGAGGTGGTCGAGGCCCCTTCCCTGGAGATATTCAAGGTGAGGCTTGATGAGGCCCTGGGTGGCCTGGTCTAGTTGGGGGTGTCCCTGCAACTGTGGGGAGGTCAGACTAGCAGACCTTTGGAGGTAACCTGATTCTACGATTCTAATCAGGTGTTAGCAACCCTGGGCTGGCAAACCCCTTACCTGGATCAGTCGGGTGTTGGCAGCCCCGTGTGGGCTTGTTGGCTAGGTGGTCTTCTGAGGAAACTGCATTTGTCTTTGTTCCTTCAAGCACCCCCATGAGCACAACATGTTATATGCGGTAAAGTGGCACTCATGGCTTTTGGACTGTGTCTGCAGAGCAATTAATGCCAGCAATGAATGTCACTGCAGATTAGGGGAGATGATAAATTTTAGCACTGCCTAAGGGAGACCATTCAAGGTTTAAAACAAGTTGGATCCAGAGTCCAAGCATTCAAGAAGTTTGCTCAATACATTTTGAGCAAACAGAATGTGATATTATACAAGTCTGGACCAATTCTGCTTTCTTGGACAGAAAGTAGCGAAGACCAAGATGTTTGTAGCCCTTGAGGGCATCAGCTGGAGGGCTAATAAACCATGACTGGGGAACTTACTAGTAGAGGCTGGATTTTTCACTTTGACTTTTCTCAACCAGTACTGTTGTTACTGTGAAGGTCTATGGATATAAACAAAGCATGGTCTGCAGGGGAAGGCAAGAGTTTTTATTAGCACAGCTGATACTACTGGACCAGACTAGCTTTCAAGCACCACAGCCTTTTTGTAGCTTTACAAAAGGGCTTTAACACCAGGAGTGCTTAACCCCCAGCAGAGTCTGCCACATGTGACAGATACCTGAACTTTATATTTATTTAGGAGTTTCCAGTCTTCTCTACTCTTGTCTGTGACATACCCTGTCCTCCCATCTATGTGTATTTCTGAGGTGCACTTCAGAAAGCCCAAGGCTGGAGGACTGTCAGTGGCATCCCACTGACCCTGCTGCTCTGCCACAGGCTGGTGGTGGGCTGGGAAAAGGCACCGATACCAACCTCAGCAGCTCTTGCTAGTTTGCTTCCTGCCACAGCCACGGGGCCTATACCAGTCCCCTGTCCTGGCCACACCGCAGTCCTGCTGCGGCTCACGTGACACGGTCTGGACACAGTGGCTGCCAAGTTCTGTGTGAGAGCCAAAGCCACCCTGCAGATAGCTGCCTGGGGCCTGAATTCACTGTGGCCAGGGGGATCACGAGAGAGCCATGCAAACTTGTTAATTGGACACATCTGTACCCCCTGCCTGCTCTGGGCCTCAGATGATTGTAACTGCCTTCCACTTGGATCTCGGCTCTACAGCCTTTCTCAGAGGTAGATGCACAAATGAGTGTGTTGTTCTACAGCTGGACTATATTTGCTACCTCTGTTTCAAAGCTGTGGGCAGTGCTGGCACTCACCAGGTGGCAGGGGAGGCTGGAGGCACCTGTTGGACAGCACAGAATGATCAGAAGATAACATGGTCATCTGACAGGAAAAACCTAGATTCCAGCCCTGCTTTGCAGCATGTTGATGCGTTTTATATTACAGACCCACTGGAAAAAGCCCAGACCTTCACAGGAGCTGGGGTAGGAACCTGGGAGTCTGGTTTCCTCTTTCCCTAAGTGAAGACCCCAATCAATAGGCTAAAGCTGTTCCTCAGTAAGTGACTTTTTAATTATTCTATGCAAACTAGGACAAGATACACAAGAAAAAACAGAACATGTCTCTGAGAACAGCCTTTGGCTAGGGCTTTTCCACAGGGAACAAGATGCAGAGGAAAACCTCCTTGGAGGAAGAATATTTAATCCCAATCACCTGCTGAGAAAGAAATGTTCTAGTTACCAAACTATTATTTAAATACAGGGCTGCTTCTCTTCCAGCTGCAGCTTTTTCTGTGATGAGTGGTGCCCTCTGTTGTTCTAGAGAGAAGCTGCTACGAGTTAGGGGACTGAAAGCACAAATGTGAGGTTGATTTGCTTTTTCCAGTACTGCAAACTCTGGTTTGCTCTGGTTTTGACGTACAGGGATTTTGCTGGGTCTGTCGTGCTGGCGACTTTGGTTTCCAGAGTGAAGTCAGGAAGGAGGCATCTGTAGTGGAGTATGTGCCAACATCAGTAGGAAGAAAATGTTTTATAACACAGTGCTTAAAAATAGAAAAGATGTGTAGAGTAGACAAGAACTGATTATTACAGGTGACAGCAAGGAAACTGAAGAATATGGGAATGTTTGTGGGCAAGGGTCAAGGTTAGGGCTGCCTGTGCCTCCTTCAACATCTCCTGACATCTGAGAGAGAAGGAGCTACCACGGCCCGATATGCTGCAGTCATTAGACAATCCTCATGGGCACTCCTGGACCATCTGTAAAGAAAAACACATTTGTGTGAACCTGGGCTGCACATGTCTCAGCCCCTTGGCACAACAGAAACTGTATGTTTGGGTTGCAATTTGTTCTACAGAGCAGAGAAATAAGAAAGTAAAGATATATCCATCTGTCTGCAAAACATGAAGTGACTTTGCAAGATACCTAATGCAGCTGGTTGTGGGGCCAGTTCCAGTGTTGTAAATGGCAAGGTAAGTACAGTTATTTAAAATTTAAAATTACCTCTGAGAGTAATCTGTGTGCCATGCCATGCCCTGGGAGCAGCTCCCATCAGTGTCCTGCCAGGCCCAGAAGGTATTTCAAGAGTCCAGCTGTTTGCTGTGATTGCTGAACATGCTGAGTCTGCAATAACTGTTTTCAAAAGTACACAGTAATGTCATAGGCTTGCTTGAGTTTAGTAACTCCAGGGCAATACATTTGAAGGGGTAGAGAGCAATGCAGTTGCCTGTCAAGTCAGGGAGAAGATACTGCATGTTCCTTCCTTTTGTTTTATTTGATGATCATTTATACCTTTTCTACAGGAAGAAAGTTGCCTGGTCTGGAATGGTGTGCTGGTAGTTTAGGGCTACCCTAGCATTTTCCCTAGTGGGTACAGCCAAATTATTTGTATTTTTACAAGCCTGCAAAAGAGAGGATCTCCTCCCTTTCCCCAGATGTTCCTGATGAGGTGCACTCCATGTTACAGGAGAGTCTCAAGCTTCTGGCTGGGGCAGAAGGAGCAGAAAGGCAGTTCAGAACCACTGTCTCACAACTGCGTGCTGCACAGCCAAGAACAGAAACACGTTTTTTTCCTTCTGATCTGTCCCTGTTATCAGTACCATGAGGTAGGTGAAACTGCAATTCAGCCATGTGGTAGTGAACCATAGCAGGAATATCAATGTTAAATGCCAACTTTTTTAGATGTATGGTTTCAAACCACTGTACTTTCTTGGGTGGCTTGAAATCTAAATATAATCACAGTTGGCTCTTTTTGGTTTTGTTGCATGGCTTTCCTAGCAGAACAGGTAACTTGCATGTGCTGGCAAGAGAAGCAGTAAGCCAAGTACAGTTATCTGAAGAAGAAATCATGAAAGACTTACATTTTAAACCCCAAACACAGCCACCCTCAGAATTGTATTGATTTCCTTTTACTAATACCCCTCAGTTACCTTTTCACTTTCTGGCTTTAATCAGACATGGGGGCTGTGAAATGCACTGGACCCGACTCCTGTGCATCAGAGAGTATGTGCCTCTTATAGCCAAAATGAGAGAGAACACCACCAAGATTTCCCTTATTCTTAGTTCAGGCTCTAAGAATATTTTACATCTTGAAGGTGAAAAACTGATGGAAGTAACTGGAGTCTTGATGATGCACACTACAAGAAAACACAAACCTGACACTTTATCATAGAGTAGTTGGTTATTATTGCCGTTAATTTTTACTCCCCTGTTTTGCAGTCTTTGCCAAAGAACTTGAGCTTAAGAATGGGCTTAATTCTACAAGGAGCTGAACTCCTCCTGTATATGCTCAAACCATCGTGCTAATATCAATGGTAGATTACATTCATTTTGCAGAGTAAATCTTTAAGTTTAAAACAGACGAATTAGATCTCAAAAGTAAAACTTTAGTGTTTGAACCTGCTTGCAAAAGGAGAGATTAAGAGGCACTTCTTTTGAATTGCTTAGGTTGTTTAGTTTTGCAAAGGAGATAAACCCTCTGCTATCAGGAAGAGGTTTAACTGAAGGGTTAGGGAAAGCTTCCCCTCAGAGCAGGTTATTTTGGTAACTCCAGACCTTGGTACTATTTACTAGTGAGCTGCCTATGCCTGTTCAGCTCTTGCTATAGAGCTAGAGGCTGAATGCCAGGCCAGGGGGCCCTCCAGCCTGACTGAACCATTGTTGGAGAAGTCTGTATTTCTGTGTGGTTGGAACAGACTTTTTTTAGTGAAAGATACGTATATTAAAAAGTAGGTAAACAGAGAAGGCGCTTCACCTCCCTGGGCCTTAGTTTCTCAAGCTGATAAAAAGGACAATGATATCCAATTGACTACATACACATGTATGTGCGTGCGTGTGCATATATAAAAAAGGTATGTGCTTGGCATCACTGTTATTCAATGACAGTAGCTTAAGAAGGTAGTTTTTATTTCTTGTGAATATTAGGCTGTGTTCCAACAATGAACAAAGGTGTGTCAAACAAGCAATTTCACTGGGTACTTGGGCTTCTCAGGCTATTGAGCCTGGTTTTGCAGTGGCTCATAGTGCCTGAAGTACATGCATGTCCACTGTGACTGCACACGTGGGGCAGGCCAAGTCTATTTTTCCTACCAAGAGAAAGATGTGCTCCTACAAGTAGGTAAGTCCTGCTGTACAGTTCCTCAGATGACCACAAAGGTAGCACTTTACTTAGCAGGGTATGAGATAAGATGCTGTGAGACTGATTATTCACTGCCTTGTCAAATGCCAGCAGCTGTGCTAATTATTACCCAAATGGGTTCAGATGGCAACATCTTTAAATGATCTTTAATCTCAGAACTGAGCAATAGCATTGAGTTTCTGTGCTATGGCACGCTGAGGGTACTCGTTCTGTGCAGGTCTTCAGAGTAAGTGCAGCTGAGGTGTTTGTTATTGAATTACATTTATTTGGAACATGTAGAAAACACTTTGAAATTGGGGAAACAACCCCAGAAAAGGCACCCCCCTACAATTCTAATGCATGCATGCTTTATCTATCTAACCTGTCATGGTGCATTACTAGTTGCACGCACATTGTTAGCACAGCATCAGACTTGTGGAAACACTGGGACACTCAGGACCACCAAGCAAATCTCAGCCTGCTCAGTCAGTCGTTTCTATCAATTTTATGCAACACTGTCTCAAGTAGTACTTGTAAAAGGATTTAAGCTGCCTCTTGTAATAGCATCACTTTGCAAGAACAACGGAGTTGACAAGAAGTTGAAATGAGAAGATTTTATTTCTTTACTTGCCTTTCCTTTTTACCCATTTAGAAAAAGACATCCCTTTAAAGCTAAGTAAGAATTTGCCTTCAGAAGCCCCCAGCTTCCCTCAGCACACCTGCATCTTGCTCTTGCTGTAAGGTAAAACTAACTCGGAGTGACTTCTTGTCATCTTCTTGGTACAATATAAAAATATACTTCATTGTAGCAATATCTAGATGGCACAGCCAAGATCAGGACCACATTGTGCTAAAGACTATTTGCCAAAAAAATAGGAAGTGAGATGCTGTTCCCCACAGGGCTTGCAGTATATATAGACAAAGTCAAAGGGGATGAAGCAGTATTATCGCAAGCTTACAGCTGCAGGAACTGCAATCCAGAGGGATTATAGTAGCTTGCCCAAGGTCACACACAGGAAATCTGTGGCAGAGCTGGGAAAAGAAACAAGAGCTTCCCAGTCAAATACACCAGGCACAGGATAATGTCTAAAATGGAATGTTTTGATCTGTGTCTGTACGGGTTTCGGAAAGCTGCCAGGCCTGAGCCCTCCTCACAGAAACTGCAGAAATTGCATCATTTGTGTGTCAGCCACACATGTGCTGTGACCAAAACACGGTTCTTTAAGTTATTATTGTGTCCCGTCTGAGAGAATGTATTTAAAGATGGATTTTTGCATATTTTACATGATTCTTATCCTGTACTATATATGCCTAGCAAACCTGCTTCTCAGCTAGCTGTGTGGCTGTGTTGCTCCGGGAATGCCAGCGTGTATTGCTGCCCTCTTGTGTAGACCTTGCTGTAACTGCAGTTACGTGACAGTTGAGAGGGGAAGATCATCTGCTGCCTTGCATCTACTGTAAGCTTTCACACCAGCTGTACACACATTGTTACCTTTCTCATTTAGCCACGTCACGGTCTCGTCCCCACTCATTTTGCACGAGCCAAGCTACATGATAATGGAGAATCCAGGTCAGGTCATAGTCTTGGTAACCATGATGCAGATTTGCTACATCAAGAGAACAGTTAAGACAATTTTGTAGCAACAAACCGCAGTTAAAGGTCAGCTGGTGTTCTCGAGTTTCTCTTTAGCTTGCCAGAAGGGTCAGTTTTACCCCGCTGGTCAAAGTTCAGCTCAGGTTGATCCCGACTGCTAAAATCCAATCATCTCTTCTGGGTACACAGTATTTAATGAAAAGCAGTTTGGTACACCTGATAAAAGGGATATGCTATTGCAGGTTGTGACAAGTATTAATTTATGAGAAGCTTCAGAGCCAACAACAAAAAAATTCCAGTTATGCCCCACTTAAAGGCTGGCCTGAATTTTATTTTAGCATCAGCTACTGATGGTACCTACCTGGATGATTCCTTTCACATTCCATCACAGGGATAGTGAAAGGGACTTCAGGCCAAATAGGAATCAGATTAAAGGTGTTTTAAGGTGTACATCCCTCTCCCACCTGCCCAACCCCTCACCCTGCCTTTTGTTTTAATCAGAAGCTCTCCCTTTTAAAACACCTAGGCAGGTAATTATCGGCAATCATTTGAATTTCACTGGACAAGGGTTTTTTAAGTGGACTTTTCACAAGCCCAGCTGGAGCTCTTCTGGATATTTTTCTTCAAACTTTTGCTCGTTAAAAAGAAATAATAGAAAACTTTTCTTCCCTCTGCCTTGACCCAGGACTGAATATTAAATGTTTTATATTGCGTTTCCTCACTAAGTCTTCTAATTACTGATTGCCTTCCTCCTTCTGCAGAGATGTAAAGGACAACAAAGTGCATAGCTGAAACAATAGACACAAAAAAACACATATGCAAAAAAGATGCACAGAAAGGGAAAACTGTAAGTTGAACAATAGCATTCTCTACTTTGCAGGAACTGTATATATGAAAACATGCTATAGGGGAACAAGCCAAGACGAAGGTAATTAATAAAATAATTACCTTATGACACAGGAGTGTAGGACATAGCTTTTAACTGTTACAGGTCAAATCTCGTTCATCAGATTTAACAGGAATCTGTCCTGCTGACTGGAAATTTTTTTCATAATTCTGCTTCTCTGTGATATACCCCGAGCTCAGAGGACTGGTAA
Organism: Thinocorus orbignyianus; assembly: GCA_013400375.1. Lineage (NCBI taxonomy): Eukaryota > Metazoa > Chordata > Aves > Ciconiiformes > Thinocoridae > Thinocorus > Thinocorus orbignyianus. The sequence goes on from VXBW01005306.1 coordinate 398,658, forward strand.
CAAATCAAAGTCTCATATACTTCAGTTGTGTGGACCAAAGCAAATACTGGAGATTAAGACCCAACTGCCAGCTCTCACAGCATTGTTTCATTGTCCCTCAACTTCTGGGTAACTGAACAGAACAGTGTGAAGACACTGATGACAGTCTTGCTCCACAAAAGACTGCAGCAATCCCTGCAGCCTTTGCATAGCCAGGGAATCGGATCAGAAAAGCCTCTCTAGAAATCAAAATTTAGTGTGCAGGAGGGACAGACACATCTTAGCCAGGAGTCAGTGCACAGCAAGTACACATTTGCAGGACAAGCACCAGGGCTGTCCACATGAGAGCAAGGAGGTTTCTTGCCCAGGGGAGGCACAGACAGACCCACCAAAAGTGACATGTGGACTCTGGCCGCATCTGAGTTGATCAGACAAGTGGTAAGGTTGCTCAATTAGGTTTATGATTTCTGTTTGCATGGAGTTCCTTATTGCGCTAGCATGCACATGTTGAAAAGGCCCTTTTCAAGCCTCCCACCAGACAGTAGCTCATGTTTAACAAATCAACCCCACAGTTTGCTGACCTGGCAGCACACAGAACTCACTGCAAAGGATGGAAAAAAGTACACCACGTACCCACCTGGAAGAATGGAACAAAACAGACCAGTTGAGATTGTCTCCATCCAATATTTCTGGAGAAAATTAATGATGAAGCAGTAGCTGACCTAGAAAATACTCATTAACAGTAGGTACAATACCAAAGGTAGAAAATACATCATTTTCAAGAAAGGCAATAATGGAGACCATCGCTCATTGTGCCCTGCTTCAGACACTAAACAACTTAGTTGAAACAATCATTAAAAATTTGGATTATAAAGGAATACCACCTACCTGACAGGCAGAACTCTGTACAAATTCTAAATGAAACAGACCATTGATCTGATCTGGTTTTAAAACTCATTAGTGGTACAGTTACACTGAGCTAGTCAGTGCTGCAGCAGTCACGCACAAGCATACCGCTTTGTTCTTTAAAGGCAAAGCAAAATATCAGAACCATTAGCTGTACCCCAGGCTCTACTGAGCAAGCTGGGAAACCTTAGTTACTACAAACCGCAGCCAGCCAACTCACACAGAAACAGAAAAGGGTACCTTTCAGGAGCAGGGAATCTTTACAACTTACATGGTCCTACCAATACGAATGCCACATGCTAGGGCTCCAGGGAAGCTCTTGATATCCTTTCTCTCATCGCAAGTCAACAGTGCTACTACTATTAGCTCATTTCTCCTCACATCTAGTGAGATTATGCTCCAGCTGGCTTAGGAAAAGCCATTTATTGGGATATTAGACAAGGGACTGCATTTGGATGGCTTAAATCACAAGCCCCTAGCTGTAGCAAACTCCCTGCCTTGATTAATGCAAATGATCTCAGACAATATTCAGAGTCTTCTGGTCTTCAGCACAAGAATTAAGCCTGAATCAGGTCTTCAGTTCCTTGTTCAGAGCTTAATTTCTTCCTGCTCCCAGAAGCATTTGTGCACTTTGTATTTCTTGTGTGAAGATTCCGTACATTCAGTTCCCCTCCCTGCCTCTTTGCTTTAAGTTATACTTCCTTAAGAGTCACTGACCAGTTCTGTCTTTTCAGGATTAATATTAATCTTGGTGACAGTTCCTCAGTTGAAAACAAGCTACTCCTTTCTCTTGTAGTTCCTGGGCAATAGGTGATCTAAAATACAGCACGAGCACACTTTACGGTAGAGGACTTCTCTTGTCTGCCATAGAGGCCCCACACCAACCAGTTACATGTCCCACATCTCCAAGCAAACTGCCCTTTAGAAGTGTTATTGTTTTCTAATTGTTTTCACAGTCATTCATGAAGGTGTTTGAGCTCTAGACACGTGGAGCATTACCTTGGCCTACTTTCGGGCCAGGTGCTTTTTGACAGATAGGATTCCAGTAGCTGTATCATGAGACATGCGCGAGACGTACACTGCAATTCCAGCAAACCATGAACTGTAAAGACCCAAAGTTTCAGAGGGGAATTTATTGTATGGGAGCATATCCAATATCTTTTGTCAACCATTCATGAGAATAATAAAAAATAGAAGCTTTTTAAATGATAAAAAATATAGTTACATATAATACAGATTTTCATCTTGCATTGAAGCAGAGCAGTAATAGAATGCTCATTTGTATTTTCACAGGTAGTTTGCGTTGCTTCTCTAGGTTAAAGCGTCAGCAACTCAACTCTTCCAGTCAGAACTCCTAGTTAGTAGTGTCACAGGGTGATCGTGAGGGTGAAGTTTTCTCCGTTTTACAAGCAGAACAGGCATACTTGATCCATCTCAGAACTATTCAAATTTTCAGAGGTACCAGATACACTTGAAACAAGGCATCCTTGCTGCAACTGAAAGATTTTTGAATCACAACATGCTTTTATGCCCAATTCAGAAAAACATTTATGGAATACTCAAGAATGTGCTTAAATCCTATTTGGTTCAAAGGGCTCTGAGTTGATCCTTTGTGACCACCTCTGCTTGTTCTGCCCCTCACAAGCACTGCACACTGGTATGAAGCACTGACCAGTATTTGATCACGTCTAAGTTGCTTGCAAGACCACAAAGGATTTGAACATTCTGCAGCACTCCATTTACTTCAGAAAACACATTCACTGCATGCATACATTTATGTATATATAACATACACTTACCCCCAGCCCCTCCCCACAATATTATTGCAATAACTCTTTGCTGGTATAATAGTTTATATACCAAGTTTCACTTATTTAGCTTTTTATAAACATAGGAAAAAACATCTGAAGAGAGCTAGAACAGCTTTCAATCAGTCACTACATTGGCATTGAAAGCTTTATTTTGAAAACTTTAAGCAGCAATACTGAATAAATAGACAGAATGATTGTTTTGTCATCTCCATACAACTGATGGCCTTCATCCAAAACATTAAAATACTGTAGCAAATATAATAAACATGCATGTTTCAATGTTCTAAAAAAAAAAAAAGTGTAATATAAAAGTAACACTTTGACACTTATTTTAATACAGTACAGACCATTAGAGACTATTTTCTGGAAAAAATATCTGAATAAAGTTTTGTTATTTACATGGATCATTAAGGCCCAATTCACTCAAATTAATGCACATCAGGAATTTATATGCTTCAAGATAACTCACTAAAAATTACAAGATCAATTTTTAGCTCGTACTCATACGATCCCAGTTTACTAAAATAATGCAATACTCTTCACACTAAAAAACAAGGCAATTATTGCCCCAAGAGATTTTTATTTCACTTCAGGATCTTTTTCCCCTCTTAGCTCACAACGAAAGCATAGTTGCATATTGCTAATTCTAGTGGTAGTTCTCTTTTTCAAAACTTCCTTCCAACTTGCTAGGGTTTAGAAAAGTAAGTAATCTCAAAGCTAACATACCATTTCCAGAAGCAATTCAGGCACTTGGGAACCTAAGTCCCACTGAGAGATAACAGGAGGCAGGTCCCCAGCTGACTTCTCAGTGGGACTTGGGTTTCTCCATTGCTCGGGCATTCAGAATGTTTACCTTAGCCTTAACCTACTGGCTTTTCAAATGGTCAACCCTCCCCCTTTTTCCCTAACAACACAGCATCACCAGCAAAAATAAACTGTATCCTCATGGATGAGAGAGGTAACACAGTTAATTGCCATTAGTAATAAATTACAAGAGTTCTCCATATAAATTCCCTGTGCACTGGAAAATAGTGCTTGTGTATTCAACTACTTAATGCAAGCAAAAAATCCCATTTTTATCATGCTGGCCAGTAAATAATATGGCACTTGTTAAAATTAGTATGTGTAGCTTCCTTTCTGCTAATGCCCCATTAGTAGGTTTGAAACACTTCTGAAAATGCATTTTTCTACACTTGTAAAGAAAGAGTGAGATTTTGCAGTCGATCTGAAGCAAAATTCTTAACGCTGCAATGTGAGGAGTTTTTATAACTGTAATACTTTGTTCAATTCACATTTAATGCAAGGACATGCCGTTTCTTTTTGGTTTATTTACAGAGAAGGTGAAAATGCTGCAGAACTTTAGCCTGGGTGCAATTCAGTAAGCAAGAGGAGCGTGGTAGGGGCAGGGGAATTTGTCAGTGTCTAACAAATGACAGGTTTGGATACCAAAGCCTCTCCTTTGCCGTAACAGTGGCTGAAGCTGTAATTGTTTTCCAGATCCCCTTGACATCTGCTAAAGCCCTGACAAGGAGGGTCCAGTCAGTGATGATGCAGTGGCTGCTGCCAAGCCAGCTCCAGACCGGCCCTTCTGGCTATTTTTTAACTTAAATGGCAAATTCTTTCCTTCATTCTATTACAAAGCCCTCCAAAGCTGCTCTTCCCCTTCTTTTTAATCCTTTTCCTTTCCTCTTCCCTCCATCTTAAAGAATAACCTGGCAGAGAAAGAGGGCAGTTTTTATGATGCAAGAGCCCAACTCAGCTCAAACTGATACTTGTGGGAGACCGACCAGTCACAAAGTACGACAGAAACATTAGCTCGGTGAGTAAGCTGATCTGCCTTAAAAATAGTTTATCTCATCTCAGTACAAGACTGAAATTGCAACAGGCTTCTTTTCCTTGTGTTTCCCCCTACCCCTGTGCAGCATAACTTGGGCCAGACTTTGCAAGGTGCCGAGTGCCTCAGTTCTCTGACATCGAGAGGTGCTGAAGATGCAAGATACCCACTGCAGAGGGCCATTTGATTTCTGTAAATGGAACCCAGAAGGTAAGGCATATATGCTCAAGTACCTCGGACAGATATTGTCCCCAAACTATGTATATTTTACACTTTTAATATATATATATATATTTTATGGTGTTTTTTTTTTTAATACAAAGTTATGGGCACAATAAACATGAGCACAGAGCTGTGGTAAACAAACAGTAAAACCTGTGAGCACTGCAAAGATTCCTCAGTTTGGAACATCTCGTTTTCTGGTTTGCTCACAAGGGAAGGGGAAAAAAAAAAGACCTGTTAAGTTAAATAGTAAAAATTCAGAATCCATTTGGAAAGGTCCTTTATATATACACAGCCTTGTTTGTTGCTGTTGGTATAAATGCAGCAGCACTTTTAGAATATATGTTGCCATTAATAAGTGGAAAGGGGGAAAAAATGCATTACACTCAAGAGTCCTTCATCTTCTACTTCATTTAAAACTTCCATTTGTCAGGAAGCTCCTTTTAAAAAAACATGAAACTTAAATTAACATTCACCTGCACATCAATAAGCCAACACAAGAGGATGCTAGGAGTTAAGAATTCTTCAGTATTATCTATGGCAAAAAGCTTGGAGTCTCCTACCAGGGGTAAAATCCTGGCCCAACCAAAGACAGTAAGAGTTCTGTCCTTCTGCCACTGATGGAAGCCAAGGTATTCAATACTGCAGTGAAAGCACGGGGAACCCCCTCGTGGCTTAGGTGGGGCTGAAAGTGCGAGCTGCTGCTAGAACAGGAGATCCAAATGCATCCAGGTACGGCACATCCCACCCCTTCTCTAACTCATCCATGAGGTCATAACGTATACAAAGCGTCCCGCTGGTGCCAGTCACTTTCTCTACAAACTTGGTGTCTGCTTTAGCAATTTAATTTCAAGGCCTGTAACCAACATGCTACCTGATAGTGTACGTACTTTCTGCATAGCAGCTATTTTGTCTAATCCTTAGCGTGACACCAAGATACAACAATGTCCTCTTTCCACATTTTTTTGTGGAAAATGACTACCAAGTGCGTGAATTCCCTGTTTGTCAGCTTTGTATTCTGTAAGCGGCTAAGCAGCAACACGCCTTTCAAAGTGGCTACAGGTCTGCCATCTAACACTGGGGACCTGGAATGAAATCCTGGCCCCACTCAAGTCCCTAGAAGCTCTGCTATTGACTTGATGGGACTCTCTGCCAGGTTTCTTCCCTCCACAAAACTTGAGTGAATTCTGGAAGGCTGGAAGAGAACGCTCATTTGTTTTGTGGTTGTTTTTTTTACTCCTCCCAACAACCAAGATTTACCGCAAAACAAGAACACTGTAATGGCTAGTGGAAAAAATAAAGTATAAAATCATACACAGTGAAAGCCTGCTACTCTCTTTTGGTAAGATATATGAAGATAACTTCTTACATTATTCTTTTCTCAAAAGGCATATACAATGTGGCAAAATATTTCAAATATACATTCTATATAATAAAATATCATCTAACTAGTGCATCCTCAATCATATGCTGGAAATATTTTTACCAAACCAAGGTTTAAATTCCATAAATCTTTTGAACACTAGGTGCTTCATTCAAGGCAGATTCAACAGCAAGTAAAACCCACAAGCTCACTTTTTGACTCTTAAAAGGGAGCAATGGCTGGAACATGACATGTTATGACCCACAACAGAAATTAACAAAGTCAGTGGTGAGAAACCATTTTAATGGCTCAGCACTCCACAGAACTCTGCATTGCAAGTTGTACTTGATCAAATGGGGGACAGTTGCACACGCAAATTAAAGTCACCTTGTCGGACTGACTTACAGCCATACGTGATTATTCACAAGTTCAAAATAAAAATATAAAAGGTCAACATTCACACGTCCATTGATTAAAGGGAATAAATTAAACCTCAGGTACGTTGCATACATGGTTTCCTTCACCCTCAGTCTTTTATTTATGCCTGTACATGGAACAATACTTTCCAAAACACTTCTGAAGTAGCAAAAACAAATGAAGGTTTTTGCACTCTACTTGTGTTCACAGCAAGTTCATCCTTGCCAATTATGAATCGAGACAGCTCCTCTGTCTCTTTAGCATCAGTGCACAGGTATGGCTCCAAGTGGTGTGTTGGAGGAAGAAGAAGAAAAAAAAATATGGTGGCTTAACACACACGCACAAAAATCTTCTTCCATTCATCATTGGCAGAATAAAAGAAAAGTGTGTCTTGTCCAGGGTACCTTGCTAGATCCTCTCCAGAAGAGGTACGTACTGTCATACATAAATGCCCTCTGGGTTAAAACCAGACGACAGGGGGTTCTGTAGAATCCGCAGGTTACTGGGGAGTTGCCTCGACGAACCAGGGCGCTTCAGTGACCCAGACTGAAATGTTGGCTCTGCTCAAGAAAAAGGGCAGTTAGAAAAGTCACCATCAAGGGTGGTGCCTGCAGAACTTCCCCTTCTTGCCTAGGGCAGCTGCACTTCATGCGGTACAGAACAGCTCAGACCACATACGGCCTGCAGCGCACAGACCCTACTTACTTCAAAACACAAATACCTACCTATTCATTGCCCTCCCACAAAGAACACACACATATATGCAATATGTGTATAAAGTTATGTGCAGAAAGAACTTATGCCTATGTGGTCCTCAAAGCTTCAGCTTCCTCCCCACTTAAAAGGGGAAGTTCATACAGGTGCTGACATTTAAGGCCTGTTAGTCTCGTCTTCTCTCCCGACCTCCTTACCCTCCCAACACCTTTTGGCTAGGCAGTTTTCTGAGAGAAACTGGCCCCTTGCAAGCAGAGTGCTGGGTAAAGCAGACCACAGCAGAGTTTCTGCTTGTGACACGCATTCAAAGCGCTCCCATGTCTCTGTCTAGGAAATTCTGACTCGGATGCGGGCATGTGCAGAATGCGCTGAGCTCACTGTGGGCAAAGTCAATTTGCACGTGCCGTAGCAGCCATCTGTGCAGGACTCCTAGATGGCTGGCAGCTGGATTAGCTCCTGTTCCCATGTGGCTGCTGTCTGGGATTTCATGAGATCCAGACACATTCCTTCTTCTGCTTTGACAACACATCCCTCCCCCCGAGAAGAGGAAGAACCCAGATGAACAGCAGTATCAGATGTGGAATCATGTTGCGTGCCAGCTTGCGTGCCAGCTTACATGCCTGCAGCCATGGGGGCCACTCTTAAAAGCTACTGGCCTAATACATTACTGACAGGACAAACACAAGCTTAGGCACAGTGAGAAGTTATCTACAGTTTGTTAAACCCTTGGAATGAAAAGAAATATTTGACACTGCTTTCTTAATATTTTGCTAAGTTCTTCACTATCAGAGCGTTCACTCGATGTGTGAATGCTAGCATTGATGCACTGCCACGCTTTTCTCCCACCCACCAAAAGCATTCTAAGCACTGCACCTCTCTCGAGCTCCACATGGGGGGCCTCCACCTCAACGGGGTCTGCTGGCAGCACCGTGACCTTCGTTCCCGTTTGCTGGATGAACTGTTGGAGATTGACCTGTCGCAACTCCTTTGTCAGTTGCTCCAGTTCTTGTTCCCTGTCCTGCCACGAAAGAGAAAACACCTGCTGAGCAGCAGCAAGCATAAAGCAGCATTTCAAGACTCTATTTGCAACTGGGCATCTCCTTTTGATGAAAAAGCCTCCAGTTTTTAAATTCAAATGCGAATAGAAGAGATGTATTTTACGCTTGTAATTTAGAAAGCAAATCAACACTCGCTATTACTTATTAGGGTTTACTACTGGTCTGTTTATATTGCTTCTTGGATGCCTAGCAGATATTTCTCCTATCACCTGAGAAAAATTTTGGAACAACATATGTAAGCAATTAAAGGTAATAGTGAGTCTGGCACCAAATCTTAGTTCTGCCACAAGTGTCCAGCGTGACTTGGATAGCTCATTTAGCCTTCCTGTTCCTAAAAGGAGAGTAATTCCCTTCTCTTCTTGTTCTTTCCATCTTCTTATTTAGAGCATTTTTTTTTTTTTATGGACAGAACTCTCTTACTTGCAAGTGTACTGTATTTGTACAATGAGGCCAGATCCTGGCTGGTTCACCACCCCTTCCACAAGCACAGATGACCACCATCTAGGATATTGCTCAAGGCTCTGCAATTCTGGAATGATACACAAAACCTACAGCTCCAATAGATTGTGACAGTCTTAAACTGTAATTATTTTTTCCCCACACACAGACTCAGCTTTATTAACAGACAGCTACCTGTGGCAACTCTTCTACAGCCAGGATGGGTCTCACCTGTTGGCCACACGGGGAAAGGATGCCAGATGCCAGGCAGCGTGTCTGTGCAGTGCATATCGCTACATCTTCATTTTGGCAAGAGATGGAGGTTGGATCAACCTTCTTTTTCCTAATTATCTTGTGTAAGCAAAATTATACATGTGCTTGGACCAGGATTGGAGGGGAATAGCTTGGCAGATCTGTTCTAGGAAGAGTCCCCAACAGCACAGCCCTTATACACTTCAAACTTGCAGTAAGGTCACAGTTGAGGCTGAATTCCAACAGTTAGTAAGAAAATGAACACAAATGACCTGATTTCTAAATTAGGACCTTTTAAACATCAAATGTTTTATCACTGATCTGCGTGTTTGACCTGTTCAGTGAATGCGTATCATGTGCTTGGTCTCAGCTTTCTGTGCTAGACTTAGGTTTCCAATCACTGGCTATGAGCTTTTGGAAAACCTGGATTGAGAAACAGAAACCAGGCCACCTCCAAATTTTAAGACAATTTTACAGAAAAATTCTTCAATTTATTTGAGGCCTATTAGACTCTACAGCCGGGGACTTGTGACTCTCCTCACTTACTGCAATGTTAATTCTGTAGCTCCCTGTTGTATGAGTTTTGACAAAGTTGCCACAGAAGGGAATTAAGTTGTCTTTTTTTAAAAGCAAGGTCACTGAAATACACAGGTTAGCAGAACTAACATGGTAAATCATTTTCTCTTGCCATTTCGCAACTTCCACAGAAAATAAAGTGGATGTTAAGTACCACCCCACATCCTACTGGTTTAAGCTCTTAAATGTATTATCTAATTGTGAAACTTCAGTGAGATCTTTTACCTGAAGAAGGGTGGCATTTTGTTTTTTTTTGGTTTTGGTTGGTGGGGTTTTTTTTTGCATTTAAAATCTTTCTCTAGAAAGAAACAGGGCCAGCAGAGTTCTGCATCTGATCCTTAAGGGAATATCGTCTTGAATTGTTGGCAAGTAATGTTATTGAGGGGGCTGTAGAAAAGGAATGAAAGAGAAAAGGTAGGACAAATTACTAGAAGTTTTGCACCTGCTACTAAAAAATGCCACCATCCTGTTCTTATCTCTTGAAATCTAGTGAACCAAATTTGTTTTCCTTCCTTATTGAAAGGTCTATAAAAACACTTCTAGTTTCAAATCAGCAGTTCTATGAATTATCTTCCAGCATGGAAGAAAATATTTCTCTACTTTCTCTCTGCCAAACTGCACAATACAGAGCTGAGCTTATTTTCTCCTGTACTTCCAGATTAGTGCATCTTTAGGTAGAAGGAGCTTGGGAGATCTGAATTTAATGGAAACTTTCCTGAGAAAGTAAAACCCTGGTCTATGAAAAAAACAAAGCGAGAAAGATTTTGAACTCAATCATCGTCTCTCCATGTGTTACTCGGGATAGGTAAAATATATAAAGACAGCCCGATGCTTTCTGTTAGCACAAATCCTTAAGAACTGTGTGTTTGGGAACTTACGATAGATAAATGCGGCCAAAACTGCTTAGAGATTTCATCCATTTTGCTTTGGGTACGGAGATTACAATATTTTCCCTCCTCATGTAGTAAAACCAGCTTATATTGACATGGTTCTAGGTGCTCAGGGGTAAGGGTGCACAATCCCTTTACGTATTCACAGCAGAATCTCCTTACTGCAACCGCAGAATCGTGGGACACCGCTGCAATGATTCCCAGGAGCACTGCAAGAATCACAGCTCAGGCTGATGTGTGGTCCCTCAGTCCGATCTTATGTGGCACATTAAAATCCTGGGAGCCACAATCTTTCCTTCACCTCATCCAGCTCGCAGCTGAATTTCCATTTGGATTTATGCTTTCATGCTCTCCTCAGTTTCAGGTGATATCATTAATTTATCAGGGAACCAGAGACTGCATTCTCTTTTGGCACGTGCCACAAATAGCCTAAGGCATTGAGAAAATAAAATCCCGAACAGACAGGGAAAGAGATACTATTCTTTAAACCAAAAGCCTTGTGAGCTGACAGTTATTTTAGCTCTACATCCATCTGTCCAGGTGCTGCTTTTGGACTTCCTTTTTAATTCATCTATTTTGCTGGCAGACAAACCTAGCAAGAATCAGAAGTTTAGCCTCAGAGAAGGCTACGATGGTGCAAATTTCCCTGAAATTTAACAGTATGAAGCACTGAGCTGTGAAGATCTGGGACCTAAATCCTCATGACATCTAACTCCAAACCAACAGGGGCTTGAAGACCAATACTTTTAAAGGCACTGGGCCAAGAGCACTATGGTCCTGTTTAGCGCCCAGCAGTACCTCAGTCCCCTGCTAGCCCTAAATGTGCTACTCTTCAAGCAAGGAGGTGTTATTTGTCTGAGGACTCCCTCTCAGCAGGTCAAGGTGGCTGGATGCATTGCCATCACTGCAGCCATACTGCCCTCACCTCATATAGCTGAGGTTAGTTCTGGTGTTTCCCTATCACAGACCACTTCATGGTGAAGATTCGGTTCGAGTGATTTCTCAGGGGTCACCACGCAGTCACAGGGAATGGCAACAAACCAAAGCTGTAACTGATGGATCAGAAACTGAGGCAGCATGTCAAGAAATGAAAGGTGGTGTGGTGTTCAGCTCTAAACCTGTGGGCCACCCAGGCCTTCTGAACGGCCAGGAGCACATCCACCAAAACGTCTGATGGCTTATCTTGAGACAAAGAGCTGCTGGTTTTCTTTTCAGACTATTTGAATGAGTAAAATACACACAAGTGAAAAAAATTGTCTGCTCTTCAAAAAAAATATATCTGAAATACATTTCAAAAATAGAAGAAACCCTTCTTTCCTTTTACCCAAATTCACTGTGGTTCACATTGCTTGTGTTTTCTATCTTGTGATCCAAATTTATGTAAGAAAAATTCATTACAGTCAGGACTTTTCTTTAGCTATGGCTAAGAAGGGCATTCTTACCTGTAACCGTTTGGTAGCTTGGCCCAAAGACCTTTCTACAGCTTTAATGCCATTTTCCAGTCTCAGACTCTGCTGGCCCTGGATATCTATTTCACCCTTCACCTTCTCGATCTTTTCCTTGACCTCTTCTTCGTTCACTTGGGACTCTTGAACTTCCCGCTGCAACTTCTCAGATTCAAGGCCGCTCTCCATGTTGTGGATTTGAGACAGATAGTCCTTCAGCTTGCTTTCACACTCCAGGATCCTCTGCCTCATCTCCTGCAGCTGCTCCTTCAGCTGTTTTTCATTCTCCTGTTCGATCTGCAGCTCGTTTTCCCAGAACTCTTCCTCTTCGATCTCCACTTCGTTCCTTTTGATCTTCTGCTCTAGCTTGAGGATTTCTTCTTCCAGGCTGGAGTTATACTTTTGTTCCCAGTAGCGGATCTCAGCTTCGTTGGACTCCAGCTGCTTCTCAATGCACTGAAGCTTCTCCGTCTGGAGGAGGATCAATTTCTTCAGCTCATCCGCTGTCGTTTTACAGTTGTTGAGCACCTTTTGCTTGAACTCGGATTCTTTGCTTTTCCCAAAGATGTCCATTAGCCCTTTGGCCCCGCCGGTGAAGGTGAGGGACTTCCTTTTCGGCTCCCTCCTCTTCATGGATCTGTCTCCGGGAGGCCGCAGCTTGGCCAGGGGAGGCAAGCTTTGCCGGTACAGAGTCCTCTCGGGGATGCGAGCCACGCTGTCCGATGTGGGCCGCTCGCTGAGGGAGGGCCCAGTGCGGCGCAGGATCAGCTGCACGTCGCTGGCGTACTGTCCCCACTTGTTCAGCGACACGATGGGGTTTTCGTGCGGGGCCAGGTGCCGCTCCGTGTCCCGCCATTTCTCGATCAGCGTGTACCGGCCCGTGCGACCTGCAAGGCAAACACAGCCCTTCTTAGCACCCGAGAGCAATGCGTGCTCCTGTTCACTGAGCCCAGCAGTGTCTACACGGTACTTTCCTTTAACTGCAAACTATCTCAGGAAAACCCTCACGGCAGGCAGTGATAACTGAGCAAGGGAGGGCTGATTTACACTGCACATTACGACCGAAACTGTGCACCTCCGGGGCTTCTTTCAGATTTTTAAGTCACTGAAATTAAAGCAAGTGATGCTGATGCCTAGCAAAGAAACACATCCATGCAGAAAAAGTTCCACATCTTTCATACAACCACATAGAAAAAAATCAAAATTTGGAGTCAACGTACTTGCTTTTTAACTGCATGATCAATCAGAGGCTGGTAACGACCCAGCGAGCCTTAGCTCGCCACCCTGTCCCCCAGCTCTGGTGAGCAGAGAGCGGGGAAAGCTGCCCAGGGCATGATGCTGGCTCATGTGTCCCCTGGCAGCGCTGCCAACACGACCAACCGTCACAGAGCACAATACAGGGGTGAGCGTGGCAGAGGCTGCTCATTGGGAAATGAGCAAGTGGGACTCCTTGCACAGATGTCTTGCCTGTAAAAGCAGCTCACCATGCCCACCCAGGGCACATAGCCTTCGGAGGATGCTCAAATCCTTTTAATAGCTGCAAAGATGTTTTGCAACCTCTATACAGACAGCCAGCTGTACCACGCAGCAAGGCTTTTAGGGTAGGGGGAAGTACATGTTATGTCTACAGCTCATTTGTGCTGCTACCAAACATACTTACTTGAGTTTCCTCTGACACCCCTCCTAGGATACTTTGAACGCTACAGAAATACAGCACTTGAGGTTTTCCACTACTGTTTTCTAACTGCTCTTACCACTTTGAGATACATTCTCCAAATGCAGGAGAAAGTTTCCCCTTCTCATGAAAGTGACTTCAAAGCCACAGTGTTGTTTACAAAAAGATGTGAAAGATCAACTGGTTTTTAAGCATCAGTTTCTGAACAGCTCCACAACTAACGCTTGCCTTAAAAACATCATTAGCTATTTTAATGCACTGCATATATCCACTTCCATGATAGATCATCATTCAAACAAGGATTTATTTCAGCCCATAAATGCCTAAAATACGTGTCATATATGCAACTATGAGTGTGGGAGTTGGAATAAATGTAGTTATCAGTGGTAACCCATTTGATATGTTTTCTTGCCTCACCCCACCCACCCAACCACCACACTTTTCCCAAAAGAACAAAAAATATCCTAATCTCAGTCTGGAGATTTGCCTCCAACCACAACACTTGCACAGATTCCCCACCTCAAATTTGTAGGAGGCAAGCTCCACTGGTAATTAACACACTACGCAGTACCCCCTAAAACCCGATATTGTCAGACCAGCCTTATAAAGAGCTCCCCGGGATATGGCTACTGTGTTGGAAATGGTTCTTCTGATCTCACTTTCTCACAATCAGCTCACGATGCAAAGAACAACAACAATTAAAAAAATCAGCTCCACAGGCACTGCCTAGAAAATCGGCTGCTTTGGCTGATGGGTCATACTAGCGGCAGTTCGCTGGCCAAATAAAAGACCAAAATGTCCGTGTTCACTTCCAAATTAGGAGTGAGAGTTCAAAGAGTTACATGAAGATTTGAAGTCAGCAAAACAAGGCAAACAGCATGGCAACAGCAATCCAACCCCTCTAATGCCTTCTAAATAAACGACTTGAGGTTGAGGTAAGCAGTGAGGGCTAAAAAAAAAAAATAAAGAGAAGGAAAATAAGAATCTATCAGCATACCAACACGCTTGGCTGACGCTCTTAGAAACAGATTTAAAGTTTATCGTAATAAAGTACTTCAAAAACAAGTTTACTTTGCCAAGATACAAAGTCAGAGATTTTTGCCAACCCACAATATTGTTCACCGATCCATGAAGATTTCTAGTTCGTAGTAGGCATCAGTGTTGTTACAGGAAAAATAAACCTAGCGCTGTTTGCCACAGCATACTAACAATAATATCCTAGAGACGAAAAATGAAGTAAAAACATACCTCAGAACCCAGGACAAAGGTGGCATTTTACCACTCTATTTTGCTAATCTTAAAAAGCTTTCAGCTTGTAATCGTGGTAACGTTACTGATGTTCTTCTTGTGTCAGAAACAGCCAAGTTAAAAGAGGTCTTGGAATTGTATCCAAGAGTACCACTAGGGGAGTAATCAGCCTGCAATTTCTGCTCACTTCACTATTAAATGCACTACTTAAAAGTAAGGTAGAGCAAGAGGCAAAAACAAGGGGTGGTGGGAATAAAGCTAACAGTCTCAACCAAAGGCAAATTAAGGAATTAAGTGAACCACTTGCCAAGAACTATTTCCATTTGAGCTTAGGTGTCCAAATCAACACGCAGTTCTAAATAATGAACTCAGCACTCAAGATCCACATAAAAGAAAGTGCTTTGTAGAAGTAACACACAGTTACACAACCACACCTGGAGCCCGGCGCTGCTCTACAACAAAGCTGTCCTCATCCGAGATCATTACCCAGGTTTACTGTACTCAGGCTATGCATGACGCAGATTAACAATACCTGGACGACCGCAACTGTGATGTTTGCTTGCATTTAGAAAGGATTAATTCACAAATGAAAGGGTGAAGGAGCTAATTCAAAACTAATAAGCAAATATTTCAGAACACAGGCATCCTTGAAACTGCTGGTTTTGATGTGCTGCTGTTGACGAGGAGAAAGCAGGTTGCTTGTGTTGTTTACAAAGAACAGTCCAACGCCTGCATGCTGCTGCTTGTCTTGTGTGAGAATCATAGAATGGTCAGAGTTGGAAGGCACCTTGAAGATCATCGAGCTCCAAACCCCCTGCCACGGGCAGGGACACCTCCCACCAGACCAGGTTGCTCAAAGCCCCATCCAGCCCGGCCTGTTAGAAAGTTAGAAAAAGGTCAAAAAAGGAAATATATGGACTCAAGAATGCTGATGTTCTGACAGGGTGCAACAAGCTGTCATGAGTGGTTTGAACCTGGCTCTAATGCTACCAGTTATTGCTGGATCAATGAGAGATGAAGGATCTACCTACACCCAGTATCTTGGATCAGCCCCTGCTCTGCTGTACTGCCAGACAGCAAGCTCTGGACCTGAAAGCCGAGGTCATGTGCCCAACTGCTCCAATCTTAGTTTGGGATTGATGTAATTTGGTAATTTAAGCATGGATTCCACCACATGAATGGTGATTAAACTAATGAAATATAGAACAAGGTAGTTAAACTTTTTTCAGACTCACAAGAAGTGGACTTTTAAATGTGAAGGTAGTAGGACCCATACAACTATTATTCACTTTAAACTTCTCTATAAGCTTCAATATTTGCAGCTGACACAGTAGACATGAGTGACTATTTCTGCTGCCGTAAAAATGAAATCCCGAAGGAATGCAGCAGTAGCAGTGTTTCTCATTGAACGCTTTTGGCAGGACTGTAACTTGAGAAGTCATCAATACTGTTTTTCAGGACAGAAATGATTAATCCCTTTTCTCCCTTCCAAAAATTCATCATCCTCTACTTGCAAAGCATTTCAGGGACAGGCACTACATTTTTTGTACACAGGTAGCACTATCCACCGTGTAAAAATGTATCTGTGCCTTATCTTTCCAGTGAGTCTACAAAGGTTTATTTCAAGCATGAAGTAAGATGCAGCTTCTCTTTAAGTGTCTCCCATGCTTCACAGCCAGGACCTGCAGCAGTGAGTCACTGCAAGTAGGTGAGTCACTGCCCTGGTCTCATATTATTTCTGGGAAAGGTGGCTAGATGAGCAGTCTTAAGCATGGGGATACCTCTCCTCCCCCAGGGAAGAGGCCAGGGGTGGGCAAGAGCAGGCCTCTGTCACTAGAGGTCATGCGGTCTTCTTCCCAGTTTCTCCTCTTTCCCTATGACTACCAGGATGCACTTGCTGCCAGGGGAGCTGCTTCCTGGCAGGCATGTTCCAAGCTCCCCGTTCTTCCCAGGGATCCCATCACCCATGCTCCTGTGCTGCAGCTGCCCCAAAGACCCTCCCTGCAAGGTGGTGCTCTGAACAGAGGCTGGAAAAAGAAAAGGGAACTTCTCCTTTAGATGCAAGTTTTAAGACAGCAGAAAGGAAACTCTACTAGTTTTGCTCCTGTGCTAAATCTGAATTAGAGGGCCACACAGAATATACACACTGTCTCCTGTCTGTGCACAGGTTTCTATGGAGGTAAAAGCCAGGTATGCCAACACACTGTCAAGCCAAACCCAGACTGCCCAGAGCTCTGGGGCACTGATAAATGCATCTCCTCCCCAGCCTGGATACAGCTTTCTGACCCACTTGGTTTCCTGGGGATAGCCCTCTATCACTCTGCAACTGGATGCTGTCTTTCTTAACAAGGCAATATAAAGAAAAATAATTGTACACGGGTAAAATCTTGTGAGAACTCGTAACAAGTGAACGCGTGGGAGAAAACGCTCTGTCTTACCAAAAGGGCAACAGCATTAACTCCTGAATCTTAAACAGCACTGATAGAAAAATAATTGCTGGCAATTTTAATAAACCCAGTATGATTTGAATTCAGTATCTTTGAAATATGAAGCTGCCACTTTATTCGTTATGGGATACTTAAGTTAATGTAGAATCATAGAAAGGTCAGAGTTGGAAGGGACCTTAAAGACCATGGAGTTCCAACCCCCCTGCCATGGGCAGGGACACCTCCCACTAGAGCAGGTTGCTCAAAGCCCCATCCAGCCTGGCCTTCAACACTTCCAGGGATGGGGCAGCCACAGCTTCTCAAGTACCATTCTAGCTACCTGAGAACTCATTAAACACCCAAGAAAAATTAAGAGTAAAAAGGTCTTTAAAATAGAGGTTAGAGCTTCCGCTGCTCAGATTCTTAACTTGTGCCATATTATGCATACACTTGTATGCACACCACAGGTAACAATGAAAATCAGAGTAGGGGGCTAGTCCTAGTAGAACGTGCCCACAGGGACAGAAAGGCTCAAGACCAATGACAGCGAGGGCAGCCTGCTTAGTGCACTTGGTACAGCTGTGCTCACAACATCATTACGTGCCTTTATTAGGACTGAAGTCTTAGTTCATTACTACTATCCTTTCACTCCAAAAAAGGGGATACATGAGTTTATCATCATCTGATAAAACAAAGCACTTTCTGTCATTTCATCCTTTCAACTGTCTTCTGTCTACACACCCTTGAGACTCATCTCCTAAATAGGTAAAACAATGTGGAGGAGCAGTTTGGCCAAGGTCAAACAGCAAGACATGGCAAAGCAGACATGCCACCGCTACGCTAGACACACCATGTCACTTAGAAGGGGAACAAACCATCCCACCCAACCACAGTGTCTTTCACCAAGGTATTATCACTACTTTTCTGAACCACAAAGTTTATATGATCACACCATGAGGGATCACCAGAGCGTGCAGCTTTCTCACACTTATTATCCCTCTTAATGTTTGCTGTTTGAAGCAGCAGAGAATGAAATTTGGGGGTCAAAAATAACACAAGTGTCTTAGCAGTAAACTACAGGATTAATCCAATGTTTAAAAAATTTATCTTATATGTAACAAATAATGTTCCCTTTTTCTAATCCTCTTCAGACTCCATGCTATGATTTAATTCAACCCCAGACTCTGGAAGTGTTGAAGGCCAGGCTGGATGGGGCTTTGAGCAACCTGCTCTGGTGGGAGGTGTCCCTGCCCATGGCAGGGGGGTTGGAACTCGATGATCTTAAAGGTCCCTTCCAACTCTGACCATTCTGTGATTCTATGATTCTCTCTCTCAGTGTCTGACAGCCAGCTCTGGCACTTGCTTCAGCAGTAATTCTTTGGAGGAAGGGACAAACACAAGAAGAGACATCAATAAAGTGCTGTGATTTTTCCAGATACAACTCTGGCTGAGCCTTAAAAATGCTACAGCACATGTTTAAAACAGCATGGACAAATCTGTCCTTTATTATAATAAATGCGCCCCATTTGTCTTTGAGGAAAAATATTCAACTGCAGTAAAAAAAAATTGACAGCTGCATTTGTTTAATTTTAAAGAGATACAGCTGTATTTTTTGTTCAGTGAAGTGTTGCTCATAGTCTTCTGATACTGTGCTACAGTCAGAAAACCAAAATCCACAGCACTATTTAAAGCAAGTCTGCCCTTTAAAATATTTGCCACAGAATATCAGAAAAAGGCAGCAAAGAAGAGCACACTTTGGTAAGAAATTCAAGCTTCGCTTCTGTAGGCTAAAATATTATTTTTCTAGGAGACAAATGTGTCACTCTGAGACACACTCTAATCACCTGAGAGAAATCACAACAAATGCAGTAATAAACCCTCACAGGGCTAGAAGCAGGAGAACACTTCAGAAGAAACACAGCAAGTACATTTGTGACTGCACTATTCATCACCATATTCCTTTGGATGATTTTTTTTCTTTAGATTTGAATGGAAAACACTCAGTAAAAGCTATTTTTTTTTTTAAAGTCTCTACATCATCAGCTAACATGATTATCTCACTTTCTTTTAGGATACCATCTGGTTTTCCTCTCAGCATTACAATTATTTTTTGAGTGTAGCCACTACGCTCATGCACGCTCGACCAGAAGTCCATATGGACAGGCTTGAGAGCTGGGCCTGTGCAAACCTCATGAAGTTCAACCAAGCCAAGTGCAGAGTCCTACACCTGGGACGTGGCAACCCCAGGCACAAATACAGGTTGGGCGGAGAATGGCTGGAGAGCAGCCTTGAGGACTTGGGAGCACTCATGGATGAGAAGCTCAACATGAGACAGTGCGCGCTGGCAGCCCAGAAGGCCAACCCCATCCTGGGCTGCATCAAAAGAAGCGTGACCAGCAGGTCACAGGAAGTGATTCTCCCCCTCTACTCTGCGCTTGTGAGACCCCACCTGGAGTGCTGTGTCCAGCTCTGGAGTCCTCAACACAGAAAGGACATGGAACTGTTGGAACAGGTCCAGCGGAGGGCCACAAAGATGATCAGAGGGCTGGAGCACCTTTCCTATGGAGACAAGCTGAGGGAGCTGGGGCTGCTCAGCCTGGAGAAGAGAAGGCTCCAGGGAGACCTGATAGCAGCCTTCCAGTATCTGACAGGAGCTACAGGAGAGATGAAGAGGGACTCTTTGTCAGGAAGTCTAGTGACAGGACAAGGGATAAGAGTTTTAAATTGGAAGAAGGGAGACTTAGATTAGATATTAGGAAGAAGTTCTTTCCTGTGAGGGTGGTGAGGCACTGGAAGAGGTTGCCCAGAGAAGTTGTGGCTGTCCCATCCCTGGAAGTGTTTAAGACCAGGCTGGATGGGGCTTGGAAGAACCTGGTCTAGTGGGAGGTGTCCCTGTCCATGGCAGGGGGGTTGGAACTCAATGATCTTGAAGGTGCCCTCCAACTCTAACCATTCTACGATTCTATGAACTCCACTGCCGAAGGATTATACTACACTTTGGGTATGGGACAGAACCTCCTCCCACACAGGGGCACAGCTCAGGGCCTAGATGGAACTAGATGATATTCAGAGGCACCCTTCAACCACAACCCGTTCAGTAATAATTTTGATCGTCTAGTTTTGAAATATTTAGTAAAGCTTTACTTTCCATATCTATACAATACAGGCAGCTTCAGTTTTTCTGTGAGAAGCTTCTTGAACTACGGGTGTCTTAATCCAAGCAGCTTTGGCTAATGCTTTCTTCAGTGAATACAGCTGTAAAATAAGTTAATTTGCAGATATTCCAGACCCTACACCTCAACACCAATAATATACTTATTGCAGTTCATCTTTCAGGCTCAATGAAATATGGGAGTGGTTTGTGTGATTTTTTTTATTATTATTTATTTTTTTTAAGTCAAGGACCTCGCCATAAACTGTAAGACATGCTAAAACAAAAGGAGCATCTCAAAAACTTTGCAGACAGACGGCCACACAGACAAAATAATACTCAGTCCTGCTAAGCTATGTGACTGCTGGAGGAGCCAGACAGCAAAGTGGAAAATAAAATCAGAGCCAACCAAAGAAGCAAGCCAACTAAGACTGGCTACTTTCCACCACCAACCGTCAGGTGAGAGCTAGAGGAATACATTTTAATAGATTCCCATTCAAATTTGAAGGACAAATATTCCTGGTAAGCCGGTACCTATAGACAAATCAAAGGAGCAGACGTACAGTTGCTTTTGCTATGAATGCCCCAACAGGAGGGCTAGGGAAGCCCTATCTGCCAAAGACAAGCGAGCGTAATTTATATGATGTTTACTATTGTTCTAGCAGCCCCAGTGAGTGAGAAACTGAAGTGCAATTACTCTAGGTATTTCCTACAGAGGGTATTTGTCTCAGGAAGGAGTTACCAAAGGATTATCTTAATTTGGCTCCAGTTGCAACTGAAATTTCTCTCTGCGTGGAACCAGAGCTGCACACTGCAGATGAGCTAGGGACTCCTTACAGAAAAAGAAGTCTGCTGAGTTGACAAAAACTGTGTACGTTTCCAAGAATGATGGGAGTCTTTTCAGAGTTCAGGCTAATAATTGAAGACATAGAAAAAACAAAGATAAGTTACACAGGGAACATTAAATTATTGTCTAGAACTGAGTCTGACATTTTTTGTTTTGTGGAGGAGGCAAAGGAATAAGGACGGAAGAGAGATTGAAAGCAAAGAACAGAAGTCTACAACAACCAGTTTATTTATTTTTTCTAAATATGTAATACTCCTTAATCATCACTAGGAAATAATCATGCTAGCATAATTGTGACTTAAAAAAACCCTACAGGCAGAAAACGAGATATGGAAGCAAGCAATTTATAAACCAATTAGCATTAAATGAAAAGCTGCAACTAGCACAAACAGTAAAAGCACACTTAACAGTTAACCACCAAATACAAGATTTGAGATACATATTGACTTTCTACGATTTTTAAATGAAACTTTAAAAGGTCTTTGATGTTTATACACATGCATTGTGTTCAATTCCCTTAGGGTAGAAAGTACAAAAGTGCTGGTCTTTCACTCCATCAGATGAAAGTGCATGGAAATGACATTCAGCAAAACAAACATTGCAAATTCAGGTAAGCTGACTTCATGCTTACAGGTAGACTATCTAGTTGACATTCATGAACCTAGGTTGTTTTTTATTACAAAATTATTACTTAGCAGTTGATAAGCTAATACAATCCTGCAAAATTGTTGGAATACTGAAAACTGCAAAAGCTAGCCTTTAAATTAAGAATTTAGTTTTAGGTAAGACATAGGCTTTAATGCCCAAATTCAAATAGTATGTAAAGCCAATTACAATATTTTAGGAAAGAATAAGATTTCACATAGGAAGCACTGAAGGGATGAAGTTGAGGCTTATTCAGGATGTTCTCAATCACTGAGAAATATCTGACAAATTGAAAGAATGCTCTTTCCTGTAGTGCAGCCTGAAAATTTTTATTTTTTTCCCACTTCAGCAAGTAGCCCATACTGAACAGATTTCAGTTACCGTTTTATTAATACTGAGTTATGTGGTGAGCAGGACTAAGAGGAAAACTTGAAGGATCTATTTCACTGATGTAATACTATACAAATACAGTATATGCATTGCTAGCAGATCCAGAGAGGTGATCCTGTCACTTTGCTCTGGTGAGACCTCACCTAGAACACTGTGTGCAGCTCTTGAGTCCTCAATATAGGAAGGTCATTGACCTGATGGAGCGGGTCCAGAAGAGGGTCACAAAAATGATCAGGGGGTTGGAGCACCTCTGCTACGAAGACAGGCTGAGGGAGCTGGGGTTGTTCAGCCTGGAGAAGAGGAGGCTCCGGGTAGATCTAAGAGCAGCCTTCCAGTACCTGAAGGGGGCCTACAGGAAGGCTGGGGACAGTCTGTTTACAAAGGCCTGCAGTGACAGGACAAGAGGCAATGGCTTTAAGTTGGAGAAGAGCAGATTTAGATTGGATATTGGGAACAAGCTCTTTACTCTGAGAGTGGTGGAACACTGGAAGAGGTTGCCCAGGGCCTAATCAAGCCTCGCCTGAATATCTCCAGGGAAGGGGCCTCAACCACCTCCCTGGTCTAGTTGGGGATGTCCCTGCGACTGTGGGGAGGTTGGACTAGATGACCTTTGGAGGTCCCTTCCCGCCTGGATGATTCTATGATAGCTAGGGATGTGTGTAATTTCAATGAACATCATTGAGCCTGTGAAATTCAACCAATTACTCTGCACTACTTTTATATTTCTGTGGTACTCAAAACACTGACAATTTGCCGTCTTCTTTAGTCCAGGCTGTATTTACAATGACAAAAGGCAGCATATTATTATTTAGAAAATAAATTGGTGCTGAATAAAAGTTCACAGATTTCAAAGTGTTTCTTTTCTTTCTTTTTAGTCCCTCTCTGGCTGGTTAAAAATCAAAGGCTGCAGATTCACACTGCAAGGTTATCCCACTGGGAATTCTATGTTCATGCTCTGCTGACATTGAGTACAACCCCACCTCCCCTCCGTTTAACTTCATAAAAAGATGTTCACCCCCGTTCTCAGACGCCCAGCTGACAGTTACTTACCAATAGCCTGAGCAAGGGCAATTACAACTTCCTGGCATGTCGTGACTTCGGTGACCCCGCACACAATCCTCTGGACTCCATCCACCCATACTTTGAGCTCCATGGTTCACCAGATCATCCAAGAGCCATGAATGCAAGTCAGTCAAGTCATACTTGCAGTTTGCACCAGAGATAAGGCAGCAGACTCCGCTCAGCAGCTAGAAGACAGGAAAATCCTGGTGTTTATAGTGCGGCATTACCCGTTTTAAAAGGTAACAACTTGACCTTAACATATATTGGGTAGAAGAGACAACACAACCTCCTTTCTTTAAAAATAACAACAGGTATCAAACACCCCTTGCTCCAGCAACGTCTATCCATTCTCTAGACATACCAGAAGTTTCATTGCAGTTTATTTCCTAAAACATTAAAAGTTATTACAAAAAGAGCACCAAGAGAAATAGCATTAAATCAATCTGTAGTAAACTAATACCAGTTTCCAGTAACAGGTGCTCCTTTTCCTTTATATACTGCCTGGATGTGTCAAGGGACTGGTCATAGATGCTTTCAGTGTTTGTTCAGTAATTCCTAGCAGGTGGCGGCACAGCAAAAAACGAGGAGGAAACAGTTTTAGTTACAGCCATCCATGAGAGTCCAGCATTGCTCTCTGTACAGAAGTAGCTGAAGGTTCCTAGTCCCAACAAATCTGTGCGTTTAAATACTGAAGCTGGAAAACCCAAAAAGGAAAGCAAGCAGATGGACTGGTTCTTTCTCCAAAACAGGGAGATGCATTGGAAAAAGTGCTGGAGAGGGCAGTTTGACCCCTGGCGATGCTGTGATGGTTCTGTAAGGAAGGGCGCTTTGGCTGAAGTGTTATCCTAGTTTTTTTCACAGGCACTGCAATGGTACTAATCCAAAAAGCAAGCCATGTTATTTAGGCTAGCCAGGTCCTGCTTTGAGTACAACTCTACTGCCTTTGCTGAAATAACACCAAAGTCACGTCAAGCTTCCAATTTAATTTTAAAAAAGAAAACTCCCAAAGTTTGTAAATGGGAAAAAAAAATGTTCAGAGGGTTGCTTTCTTTTCTGAAACTGAAAAAAATTCCACAAGTCAAAAAACTCATTTCTGCAATCAAATGCCAGAAAAACTTAAAAGCATAAAGTTAGAAAGCTAGGACGTTAGGTTAGGATTTAGCCATTTGCCCTCTGCTTTCTTGTTACCAACAGTCAAGCTGCTCAAGGTTATCTAGTGTTAAGTTCTAGCTTAATTACTGATCAGAACTCTAGTGGTTTTGCTATAAGCTGAGCTTTTCCAGGAGCTGCTTTTCTTCTGCATAAACAGATCCACTGGCATCATGGCTCACAAAAGGTCATTTCTACCTGGAACTGCTGAGATGCTGAATTTCCAAAATTTCCAAGTATCAACACTGAGAAGAATTGCTTGAAAAATAGCTTAAAAAAACCCAAACCACCCCAAAATAATAATAAAAAAAACCCAAACAAATCACTAAAAATGGTGTTTAACTTTTAAAAAGCCCAAACAACAGCAATAACAAAACAAACAAGCAAAAAAAGACGAAGAAGAGGGCTCGGTTATTTAAGCAGATAGAGGAAAAATAAACCATGATAATACGATAAAGGAAGCTCATGTATTCAGATAATCCACTATGGATAAAGTGATAAAACTAAAGACTATTTTCTATGAATTAAGTACCAGGAAAATGGATAATACAGGAATAGAGTAAAAGAAATCTGAAAGCTATTTAGAAGAGATTGCTAAAGACAAGCAGGGTAGGGTTACACAAGAAACACGAAATCTGATTATGCTGATGGATCTAACAGAACTGCACAGAGAGGCAGAAACGGTGCAGGAAAAAATTACACAAATACTTAGTAGCGTTCACGTTGACAGTCTCATCAGAGCTGCTTTTTCCCAATGAAGAGAACATTTTGTTCTGTATCAAAAAGATGCCCTAGTGCAGCCCTCAAGCTAGAGTGGGAAGATGCTTTCCCTTCTACCACCAAATACTTTGTTGGGTATCTGACAAGTGTCAACACGTGATCCAGCAGACAGACTGATCTTCACGTGCCGAGCTGTGCCCGTCGGCAGCAGCACACCTCAAACACTGCTGGTGCCAGAGGGCTCACACCACACCGACAGAACAAGCAAATTTGCCATAAGGTCTGGCCAGCACACATCCCCAAAATCTCAAAACTCCTGTCCAGATGTACCCATTTAGAAAAGAAGAGAAACGGGAATAAGTCCAAACATAGAAGTAAAACCAGATTTCAAATACACTTGTATAAGTAATCAACAAAAAAGTGATAGCTTTTAAGAATACCAGTGTATACAGAAGTAGAGTCTTTTAAGGGATTAGTAAGCACCCGTAAACCCAAGGAGACACAGAGTTTAAATAAACATTTTCCCACATAAAGGGACATACTTCAAAGAAAACCACTATCTGCTTAAGTCTTAACAGTGTACAAATTGAGGAACACTTCAGTCAGGTAACACCACTTTAATGCACTAGGCAGAAGAAAGCTTTTTACTAGCTTGTAATACAACAGTGACTGTGGAAACACCTAACAGGCCCCACCAATGACCTCTGTGGCTTATTCCTGGACCAGCTGTCTTCACAAATAAACAGACTCCGCATTCCAAGCACAGCTGTAAGGAACTTTATTAATTAACTTAATGTCTTGCTGAGAGTTGAACAGTTCAGATTTACTGGCACACAAAAAAAGCCATCTCTCCACGTGACAACGCACACGTCAGCAAAGCATCCAACAGCTCTAATTGTTTTGCTGTCTGTCAACATCCAAAGTATTATCTCAATTTAGCAAGCCAGCAAGTGCATTTTTCTCTCCCCCCAGTCAGCACACAATGTTCAGACTTGCACTGAGTGCAGATCAGTTTTGGTCATCTGTTTTCATACCGTCCATCTTTAAAAAAAATAATAAAAGACTAAAGAGAGGCATCAATTAATAATGAAGCATTTGCTGACACTTCCAATTTTGAAAACAACATCCACCAAAGTGGCAAATGAAACAGGCCGAGCTCAGGAGAAATATTCCCCATTTATTTCCTTACAGGGCAAATAGTTTTAATAGACTAAACAGCAATAGCAAACAGTAAAAGCAACCTGTGCCCTGTGCTTCGGTCAGACCACTGTACAGGGCTGAATTAAAGGATGGCAGGTCCCACGTGTCCTAATGGGATTCTTTCAGAGATCTCTCGGTCACTAAAACCAGGACACACACAGACTTGAGAAACTCATGATCTACGTGTTGAAATCCCTGTGTCTCATTATAATTTCAAAGTAAAGCTAATTTATAATAAGTTGAGAAACAATTGGTTTGATTTCCAGGACTGTACAATAGCAGTTTACAGAGAAGTCTGAGAACCAGAAAATCTTTTGGCCCTATGTTTATCTCTGCTCAGAAATTATGAACACCTTAGCCTTTGCTTTTCCTTCATGTGTATTCAGTTCTCCATTTGCTGACAGTTAACTCATGTACCCTAATTAGCTTCTTTGCCTTTCTGAGGATCATTTTGACATCCCCAAATACATTTTTCAACTGATGTTTGGGCCTAGATGCACACCAGGCTTTTGTAATTGAGAAGACAAAATTATCCTTACCTCCTACATGGTACAAATTTCTCTTTGAAGCCACTGGAAAGGGGTGGTGGCTGGACAAAGCAACTTAAGGTTTCGCATTCCCATATGTTCAGAACCATATAGGTATGTTCATAACTTCTTATTTTAACAATAATTGGGGATAGGAATGAAAAGCTCATTTACTGATGAGAGGTACACAAGCCAAAGCATGCCTCTGAATACAGCTTCCCCCAGTTTTTCAGGGATCAGCTCCATAGTGACAGGTAGTTCTGACCAGAACCAAGCGTTAGAAATCTGACATCCCCCAGCTACTGCCTCCCCCCACCTCCCTCCCATGTGCTTTTTGTTCTCCACCACCTCACCTGAAGCCTCCTCAATTAAGTTGTTTGCCATGCATTAAAAAACTTTTCCCTAAATTCTCCTTTTATCCTAACTGGTTGATGGTACCTTACTCTTTCAGATATTTGTTCATTCTTTAAGTGTAAAGAAAAATTCATTATATATATATATATATTTTAAATCATGCACACATATTTATGATACCATTCTGCTACCCTCTTTACAGCTATCTTACAAACTGCAAAAAGGCTGCAACTTCACAGAATACAGGCAGAACTGACAAAGTGCAAGAAGCTTTTCTTGTACTTAAGAAGAAGAGATATTCCAAGTAGATGTTTGCAAAACATCTTGACATAAGTGTTAAGCCACGAGAAACTCTGAGAGCTAAAATTAAGACGTTGATTTCACCTTGTTTCCGATTTTCAGAAGGTTCACAGCATTTGAAAGCAGCGTGCACCTCAAATTGGGGCTAAAATCCTGCTGCAGCCGAAGGCAGAATTTTGACCGACCACTTCAGTAACTTTCTGTTTCCCCAACAATTAGCGTGCTGTTTAGTATACTGAAAAGTGATCACGCTCCTTCATAATTAGCTATAACCAAACTTAATCTACAGTTTAGCTCTTTCCCTTTCTTTCTCCTTCTCTGTGCATTATGTTCAAGTTGCACTCCTTGCCCTTCCTTATTAAGACACCAGATATGGTTCTGGACAAAGAGGCAGCTTGTTTCACCCACGTTGGAAGCTGTTAATAAGAACAGTTAGTTAAGCTCCAGCAAGGCTTGATTGAAAAGAAAAGAAGAAAAAAAATTGAAGTACAAATAAGCCAGTTCACTTCACCAGAAAGAGCTTATAAACCATCCAGAAGAGTGTGACAGCAGTACCCCCTGCGGAAAGGGAGGCAGCATTTGGTAGATCCTCCCTACCGTAAGTGTCCTGGTACAGAGCCAAGTAACGTCTTCCAGGTGGAGACAATTGCAGATACAGAATTGGCTGCTGGAAACAAGCTATTTACCAAAAAAAACTTCTCCCTTGGATCGATGAAGGAGAAATATCCTACAAGATATGCAGCATCTCATCAATAAATGGGCAAATATCTTTGATGGTAGGTTCAAGTCAAAATATCATGTATAAATCTACTGCATATGAAATTTTTTGTGGTTTTGAAACCAGCATATGATTTCTTTGAAAAGAAAGTCTTTATACAGAGGTAGCATCCAATTTTTTTAGTGGGACTAAGTGATTTCCTCTTGTGGAGTGTTATTCTTTTACTGTTCCAGAAGAATGCTCAGAGATAATAATCACTGCTTAAAACAAACAAACCAGAGGTCCCACAACCATGAAGATGCCAGTGTTGGGCGCAAACCTGAAAGGGAGTTTAAGCACCAAGGAATTTTCCTTACACGAGACCGGCCAAAAGACGGTCTAACACATGTCTGTGTGAAACAGGTCAAAATCCAGATGCCATAAGTGACACCCAAGACACATGCAAACTATATATATACACACTGTGAGAGGACAACACAGCACCAATATCTGAGTTTGCATAAACTCTGAACTCCTGAGGTTGTTTCTAGCAACAATGGCTGCAAGGAATCTCACCTCCAGATAACCTTCAATTCCCCAGAAGTCCCAAAGTCACAGCTTCCCAGCCAGATTACTAGCTACCTCGCATCCAAGAACCCTCAACTGTCTAGGTGCAAGAGAAATTGCTTGCTTTGCATTTTCTCCTTGTGCAATGCAGCTGACAATATGGCAGGGAAAATATGAGGACAAGAAACACTGTTTTGAAGCAGGGTTGCTACAAAAGATATTCTCCCTAATTATAGAACATCCCTGACATTTTCTTGAGCTACAATCTTTATAGCACAGAAAAGTCAAATTGGAAATATCTCTTCTCTTTGTATTGGTGTGAAATGGCCACAAAAAATTATTAACTTGTTTTCTTTTGGGAGTGAAAAGAGGAGGTAAACAAATCATTCATATTTTTTGTCATCTCTTTTAAATATAAATTTTATTAATGGCAACTATCAAGTGAGTTATTAGTTGAAATAATTCTTCCACCTTGAAAACTGCATTTTTATCTCTAGTATTTTATTTTAATTCTCAGTTTGACCTCTGACTTCAGATGCTTTTCCAAGCATCTTCTCCCCTCACAATATTTTGATCTCAGCCCTTGGTATCACTTGATTTTTCATTTGTCCGTTGTTCTAAGTCATCTCGGTCCAGAACATAATTTGCTTCCTTTTCAGACACACAGAAACAAGTGACTGCTACCTTGAAGGCCTCAACACAATTTCTCTCTTCCCCTTCTTCTCCCACCAGTCAACAAGGGATAGAGGCTGAATTGAGTCTTTGCTGTCCCTGATGACCCTTAAGGAGTAAGCTGAAGGCCACACCAGTACACCAAGATCATCGGGGCTCTTCCTCCAGTCACCAGTTTGCTTCATTAAGCTGGATCACGATTATAAGTAACAAACCAAAGAAACTCAAGATAACATTGAGCAATGACTTAACTGCAGCACAAACCAGGATTCACCAGGCTGGAAGCTGCAGTACAGGAGATGAGATGAGATAGCTAGAAAGCTTCATGATCACAGATTGTGCCTAAAATTCACATACCTACACAGAAAACTAAGTTCTAACCCACTGTCACCAATACATATTGATGGCTGGAGTGCTCATGCTTTTAAAACCCATCACATTCTGTCCACCTTGTACCTTGACTCACAATTTTGAAGCTAGAAGGCTTGACCCAACTCTGTTCCATAACACTTCCAAATCACCATACAAAGTTTGAAAGAAAACAAACCAGCACAAGAGCTAACGAAACAGATGGCTTATTAACATTTCTTTGTATTTGGTCACTGTTAAGAAGATAACCTTGCATTTTTAGCAGTAAGTTTCACACTCTCACACTTGAATTAATTCAACAGGAACAACTCTGAAATTAATACTCTTGTTTCCCCAAGGTTAGATATAAACAGCATCTGAACTCCACATGGATTTGAGGTACAGAAACCCAAGGGCATTTTGCAGGTGGTGACAGCCTTAAAGTCACAGAGTCCCAAGGACTTTTGCTTCTACTAACTAGATTTCCATCAGACTATTTCAAAGCAGAAGTTCTAAACTTGCGTTAAGAGCCTTATATTTAGGATATGTACCAGCAAAACACAACAGTACCTGATGCAGTTCTTACTTTCAGCTCTTGAGACCAACAGGATTTATTTTGATACAAGTCTGAATCCACTTCAAGCAGGCTTAATCACTAAATCCCAACCTCGAATCTGTGTCAGGATTAGGACTGAAGTATCGTCCTGTAGGTGGTTTTACACCAAGTACTCACTCCTTTTCCTCACCCTGTATTCCAGCTACTAACAAACGAAATTGCTGATATGAAACATCACAATCCTGCTAGAGAGGCAGGACTCAAAGGACCCATCCTAGAAAGCCTCACTGCTCACCTCAGTTCTAGGACAGACAGCAGCTGGGATGCATTTTATTCTATGAATAACCTTTTCCAGATACGTCAGCAAAGGAGACTACACTGCGTATAAATTCTGTGACCAACAGCTCAAAGAAATCATAAAGAAACACCTCATGATTCATCACCTCAAGTCAACTGGTATACATTTACTACACCATAACGCCTTCCAAAGCCCTGTAAGTATTTGTCCTTCATTAGTATGAAGCACAGAGCAGTTGAGAAAATAGCAACCGCAACTTTATGAATAACAGCAACATTAAGTGGAAGTCACATTTATACATCTCTAATATGGTCTAAATACTGTGTGGGAGTGAAAGAAAACAAAACAAAGAGCAGAGGGACAAGCAAACTATTTCACTGTAGGAGAAATATTTATATGAAAGCTATAATACACACAGCTTACTTCAAAGTTGCCTTATACCTTGAGATGCCCTAGCTTCAAAGGAAAGAAAACAGGTCACTCTCTCAGCTGGTTTCAAGGGAAGACCGAGCACCAACCCATTCAACGTTTCCCTCTCCCCTTACAGTTTGCCTGTGAACACTTAAAGCCAGCGAGGGACTGACTGGAGACGTTTGTGTGCAATTGCCAATATTTACACTAACAGCAATGAGGTCATCTGCTGTGTTTTGGCAAGAATAGGCTTAATTCTTAGTATTGCAAAGCCAAATCTGTTCTTTACACTTCAGTCAATCCCATGAGCAACATTCGCTGTGCTTTGTCATTTGACTACAGCCAATCTGAGTCACAGTTGTCAAAGTGCAGCGTTCCTCAGACTCCAAATGTGAACCAACGGCAAATTTCATAAAGCTCAGAAGAATACACAAACCTCCTTATTATACTCCTCACATTTCAAGATACAGACCAAACCCCAACATCATCTTCCACTACCTTATTGGGAAAGTTTCCCAATGGAGCCCATTTTACCACCTCAGTGCTTGCACTGATTGGTGAGAGAAAAAAAAAAAAAAGAAAAAAAAAAAGTCTTACAAATCAAATTTAAATTGATATTTCAATTATCTAAAGCTTTAAAAGTCAATTAAGTATATGGTTTAAAGCCCTGATACTACATGACTACTGAAAAGAAATCTCACTGTAATTAAATTACATTCCTGCAATAGAAGTAAGGTGAGGCACTTTCAACTTAATCAACATAACTTTTAAAAAATTAGAATCTCAAAGCTTTATTCAGAGTGACTACATTATTCATTAAACAGTACCTAAGAGATTTCACATCTCTCTCCTGGCAACCTAGAAAAGTCTGCAAGACAGAATAGAACATATTTCTACAAGCAGTCTCTAACCAGTTTCAGCAAGTAAGAGAAACAGGTTGGGCAGAATCCTCCTTTTTTAAAATTTACATCAGGTTATGCTTACTTCCATATTTCCCCAAGCACAAAAGAACATCTTTGCTTCTTCTTTTCTCTATTTATAGGACTCAGCTGGCTCACTTAAGAATTCCCCCTCTCTAGACAATTGTAAACTTGGGTAATTTTATTAATTTAGAGCAACGTCTGAGGTAATCATAATATACGGCAATAGCTTAAGGACTAAAATACTCTAACTGCATTACTTAATTCCCCTAGTCCTGTTTTCAGTGCCGTGGCAGTGCTACAGCCAGCTCCAAGCCAAGCCTACACCACTTTGGCCAACCGTTTGCGCTGCCTCAAGAGAGATGTGGAACTGCAACACCACCTCAGGAGAAGAGTACACTTAGGAATCTCTGCTCCACTCAGCTGACAGTTGTAGGGAACTTGTTACAAACTTTATAGCTTCTAAATCACTAGTTCTCTTTAAGTTTGGCTAAAACTCACTTAAGAGAAGTGTAGAGATGAGTAACCACTATAACACAATTCCCTTTGGGAAGCTGTCTTACGAAGATCACATGTGGCATTCATAGAATGGCCCAGCAAAGAGCTCTTCAGGAAAAATACAATCCTACACCAAAAGAATTGACAGCAACTGATCAGAAGTTACAGTCTGCAACACGGCTGGAAACTGGCTACTAGGTCAATTCCATACAGCAAGGGGGGGAAAAGTTTCCATTTCCCTGTTCCTACCTTCTTTCTCTGTTGCAAAAATTTGTAAGCCAGCATCACTTTCCACTAACCAAACCCCTCTATTTTCACACACTATGTTTTGTACCTCCTGAGATACAGCTTTTCATTACAGGCTTTCATCTCCGGTCTTAGCAACTGCATCTTCCTCCTCACTGTACCCTCAGCAATCCCACCTTGTCCATTTGCCCAGTATGATGATGTCAGGGACAGTTTTCTGGAGTCAGCAGACTTGCCAAAACCAGAGACAGCTGAGTAGCCCTCCTATTTCCCTAGTACATTATATGCGATCTACTTCTTTTCATTCAGGAAGTCCTCCCACACTCATCTCCACTCCTATTTCTCATCTACTTTTCCAAGCAAACTGTACAGCCTCATGGTTCATTTGCAAAAGTCGCCTCAGACACGCATAGGAAAAAAATTCTGTCAAGTTACAGGTTAAATCTCCTTGTTATTCTCCTTCCAATCCTCCCTTTACCTACTTCTGCACAGCACCCACCAAAACACAATGGATCAACAGGTGGCATGTTGTGACCCTACTGCTTTTCACACTAACCAATCTTATTCTATACATCCTCACACACCCTACAGACAGGGCAGAGGTGTACCTTCTTTTAGGGGGTTCTACTGCCTTTTAGAGAGGCCAAGACAAACAGTGATCTGCTTAAAGAGCTCCTTGAAAGCATTCAGTGGATTGGAAACTTAATTGAGTCTTTTAGGAGTGTATTTGTTCCACCAGAAGGAATTTTAGCATCATTCCTCCTCTCGTGGTTGATCTTCACAATATGTCTTTGAACCTCCTTATGAGATGCTTGGGATGCCATGCACTGGTACTGAAGAACATAGAGTCCAAGTTAAACAAAACAATCTCAGCTGCTCTATAATGCCGTGACAAGAGCTGAACGTGCTCAGGTACTCTCTGGGCTACCATCATACTGCTTATGAAGTACAAAGTCCAGCTTGCATTGATGGTTGTATTGGGTTTTTTTGTTTGACTGATTTTTGTTGTGAGTTTGTGTTGGGTTTTGGTTTTTCTGTTGTTTTTTTTTGTTCGTTTGTTTGGTTTTTTTTTAATTAAAAAAGAAGATTCAATTAGTATATTTGTCCCCTGTTTGCTCTTACCAAACCCCCAAAATATCATTTCCGTGGACCACTCCTCTCCACAAGAACAGGCTTGTGTTAGTCTGTCAGGCTGTGTTAAGCATTAGCAGCAGGGAATGAGTTAATAGCAGGGTTAAGGTTTTAGAACTTTGCGACAGATCTTAACAAAAAGAGCTTGTCCAGTTTTCTTTTGAATGAAAAGTGGTTGCTGGTATTTTTTAATCTTTGTTGATATGCAGCTACAGCAGCACACAATACCAGGCAACATTAGGAGGCCAGGACAGCTTATTAAGCATAATTACCTAGCACATAATCTAAATCCTGGAAAGAACTCAAAGCTAAGTGCCTACAGAAGGTTTCTGCTACTTGGAAGATGGTGAGCAAATAAAGACCTAAAATTAACTAAAATATAAAGCACCAAAGAGTCTAGACATCCAAAACATTAAATTTAATTTAAAAAAAAATCCCAATTACATAAGTACAATATATCAAAAAAAGAGAATGGGAGTTGCTTTGTTTTTTTTAACGAGCAAATTGAAAAGTTACATTAAACATCAACGTCCCAATCACCCATGTGCTTCTAAGCATCTTTATCAGGAAGAAGGTATTTATTCCTCTAAAGGTTGTTAGGCATTAGCAATCCTAGGGAACGGTTCAACATTCTGTGAATCAGACATCTTTAGCACAGTTACAGACCAAGTTTTCTCACTTTTACATTCAAAATAGAGTACAGAATTGAGTTTTACATCATATGCATGTAATGCAGGCCAGCTTAAGAAAACAAAAAAAATAAACAAAAAAAAAACCCCACCCCAGTGTAAGTCCTTGGGACATCTGTGTTACTGCAGTGGTGACAATAAAGGCCTATGGTTTCAACAGCAACTAATTTAAGATTATTTACAAAGGACGTGTCTCTATGTGTTTTATACATTCAGGAGGCATTAACTTCCAAGAAGTGCTGAGGCCTCAGGCTCTGCAACTTCCATCAGTTCAGCACCGCAAATGGAATGGCCCAAAACTGATGCAGTCCAATGACTCAAAATTTTCATCTCATTTGCTAAGATCTCCATCTTCTGTTTTTATTTTGCTTAAGGTTTTCACTCACTGCCTATTTTCATTCTACGGGCAAACCATCTTTGTGTTAATTACTTCAGATGAGCCAACTTCAAGTTTTCCAAGGAACTCCTGGCAATTTAGTAATCTAAAGAGCCTTCCTCCTCCTGCTTTCTTTTCTCCTTCTCATCTCATTTATAGAAACAGTTTCTACTGTCACCATCCCTCCTCACAAAAGAACTGCATCGTGATGAAGTCCAACATGCAAAGAACAGGGTTCTGGAACCAATACTGATTTAAGTCTTCATGATCTTCTCCCTTTTCCTTTCCTTCTACTGCGTAAACAATGCAGCCATTGGTATAGACAGAGCTCAGCAACCTCCACAACAGCAGAATGAGGCAATATAATAAAGGCAACGTAATAATTTGAAAATAAATTTGGCAGCTTGATAGACGTACAAGCAGACATAGTTATTATGATTAACTTTTATAGTACACAATAACCTTTAATATAAAGGAATGTATCAGGATTGTTACAATAAATTAATTATCTGCCACAAAACAAGTATGAGAAACTGGGCACTGTAATAGAAATCGCAATGGCAGTTCTTTGCATTTCCTGATCCTGCTTCTCAATGCATCTGTGTCCATTAAAAACCAGGAGAACTGGATTGCTCAAACCTTTACCATTTTAGAGTGGAATGTTCTCACATAAACAGTAAGTTTGTGTATAAAGGTAGCCCACGCTTAACTCCTTTGAAAGGTTGTTTCTGAGGGATAACAAATACCGTGTTCTGTAGAGATGCAGTTGCACACCTCTGAAGAGAAGGGATGGGAAGAGGCAGGACTGTGAGGCAGCAGCCTTCCACTTGGAATGGGAAGATCCCAGACTGTCCCTGAACGCCTAAAAAGACACTTCCAGCTCTGCTGTCTACAAGCCAGTGTGACTGTTCACTTAACTCGTACTCACATTTTGGCCAACACACAGCTCATGTTAAGGCCTGATGTATGTTGGGAGCAGCACCATTAAGTCAAAGAGACAGAGGAAGAGGTTGCCCAGAGAAGTTGTAGAAGTTTATCCAGGGTAACTAAGGGTAACCAGGGCCAGGCTGGATGGGGCTTGGAGCAACCTGGTGTGGTGGGAGGTGTCCCTGCCCAGGGCAGGGGGGTTGGAACTCGATGATCTTGAAGGTCCCTTCCAATTCCAACCATCCTGTGTTTTATGATGCCACCTGCAGCCATTAATGCATCCTTGCATACTGGGTTTCTGTCAGTTTCTTGAGAATCTGCTAACTTCTGGAAATAGTATAGACCAAAACTTCCAAGCTAGAAGATATAGATACATCAGCTTATCCAAAAAAGCTTTTGAAGTAGATCCAACAGCAGCTAGACTGCTGAGGCTTTCGTGTCTGGAAAAGTGACACAGGGGACACTTGCACCATGACAGAGGAAGAATGAGTACTAGATAACTGCTTTGCTCAGATGTGAGTTGCAAGTTATGAACTGGAGAACTTGTGAGTTGGGAACCTCATGAATTAGATCACAAATTAGTCAATTCACGTGTTGGACTAGTCTCTACAAAGGGCACTGAACTTTTATCTTGTCTGTTTCCTCTCCTAATGAGCTCATAAAATACAGTTTAATTTACAGAGTATATTGTCCCATAAATTTGAGGGATGCAAATGGAATCTGACAGCTACATACTGATATTGATAAGAAAAGAACGATCTCTTCACATTGTTCCATTGTTCATTTTCTCTGTAAAATGAAATAACGTTGCAAACGATGACAAGAAGAAAAGTACAATCAAAACTTTCAGCTCTTATTTTCATTGCCAGCCAGTCTCTGCC
The DNA here is from genome assembly GCA_013400375.1 of Thinocorus orbignyianus. Classification (NCBI taxonomy): domain Eukaryota; kingdom Metazoa; phylum Chordata; class Aves; order Ciconiiformes; family Thinocoridae; genus Thinocorus; species Thinocorus orbignyianus. The sequence continues at coordinate 435,474 of VXBW01005306.1, forward strand.
TAGAGAAAAAGCGGTTTGCTTTCACTGCAATATCTACGTCCTTTGTAGGTGGTCAAGTCTATTGCTCTCTCAGGGGAATAGAGAAAAATTCTATGCATGGAAATTTCTGAGTTTCCAACCCCCTATGAGGGAGTAGTCCGCAGAAGAGAAAACCTTTAATTAAAAACAACTTTAGAGCTGAAGTCCTGCTTGCTCAACTATTTGCAGTCCCTCCACTTAAAAAAAACAACTCACTGAGATCCTAGATACAAGGTGACACTGAGCTAACCAAATTTGAGAGCTTTCATTATTAGTAATATACTTTCTTGCTTTAGTAGTCCTTTAATACTAGGTGTATCCAGAGACAGAGTATAATACCTCCAAATATTTCAGAAATCTTTGTATGAGTAAAGCCTTATGCCGTAGTTGAATGCTTTCAAAAAGCTAAGGTACAATCTCATGCATTTTACAAAAGAAATAATAATAATAAAAAAAGTTAAAAGAACAGTATCACTTCATTGGAATTCCACTGCCAGGGCTGGGGTTATACTGTTTCCACGTGCAAACACCATGTGGCACATCCTGCACTTTGCTGACACGAAGCAATCTAACACTAGGCTTCTGAATCCTAAACAAACAAAATTGTAATCCACTGTCAGCTGCACATGAACTGCTGTGCTTTGTCAAAACATACTTTTAAGGATAAACATGCTAGAAAAATCTGCAGGAAAAAAGATCAGACACTATCCCTGCCTGAGTTCTAATGCTTCCTTCCACATGCCATCACACCTCAAACATCACCCTTGCAGAAATGCAAAACGAAATAGAGGTATGAGCTCTTACCTTCACATCAGAACAAACACTGCAGCATGAGCATGTTGAAGAATATTATTTAGAATAACTGTGTCAGAACAAGTATCTGAGCAGCATGGTTTCAGGCTTCAAACTAAACTCCAGCTGATAGCACTTCCACCTCCCAGAATGGACAGGAAAGCTTTACAAAGCAGAATTTAAGACAGCAATGAATAACACTGACTGCAAGCAACTTTGCAGGGTTACAGTCACTGGTAAAGACAGACCAAGAGCAAGACTTCCTTACAGGTATGCCGAACATCGTTTCATTCTTTCTGGGCTCCAGGAATGGAATTCATAAAACCTTCAGTGCCAGAGCTCCCTACCCACAGCAGCTTAAGGACGCAGGTAAATATCCAGGGACAGCCACAGAGTGTCAGTGTGTCCAAACCCCCCAGAGACAGATGCACTTGCAAACCCCTCCCTCTTGCATTCAGGTTCTTCAGTCATACCTGAGGATGGGGAACATTCACAGTTCAAAGTCTCTCTCAGGAATTTTAGTACCCAATTGTTTCCTTTGGATTTGAATACTAGACCCAGGGATGAGGAGGCGGCTATATGTAGTATCTCAGAGCGCTTTGCTCTGAAGTGGGAGAGCAGGCTTCTAGACTTTTCTTTGTTTGAAGGTCCTCAAACCTCACCTTTTACTTTCAGATAAATGCCATCATCTAACAGTATCTATCATTCCTCTTCATGTCATGAAGCCAAAAAAAAAAAAAAACCAACCCAAACAAAACCCCAGTATAAAAGCAAGAGGGATTTTAGCTCCACAAATCTGGTAGTTAAAGGCATTGTTATGGTATGGGACAATTTTCAGTTCCTAATACTACTTACAGAGTTTGCAGTAAAATAAATAAATAAATCCTTTCTTATTAATGCACACATAGTACTTGCAGCAAAGATGAGAACTCGCACTGTATGTTTCCCAAAGCACAGAGAAAAACGTGCATCAGGGTCTCTAGTACAGTACTACTGGGTGAATATCAGATTAACTTTCAGAGGGTGAAGCACAAAAGCCATCTCTCAAATACTCTCAAAGGCCAACAGTGACTAAAAATAAGACCAGCTGTACAATCCTGCATGAGTTGTTCAATAATAGGAAAAAACCTGAAAGTTAAACTTTTATTAAAAACATCCAACCATTTAATATTCTGAAAATATTAAACCAAGGGAGGAAAGAAAACCTGAAAACAGACAAACCTTTACACTAAACAAACTCAAAATATAATTTTACTGATGATATTTTAGATTTTAAATATTGTAATATACCTTGGGAACAGCAAGTTTTGAAGACTGAACACCACAGAGCAAAACCAGTGTAGAACCTTCATTTTAGGACATGCTTTGGACATGTACTGGATCACCTAGTCCAGTCTCAGATGTTTTCTCCATCCTAAATTGCTCTATGATTCTTATTGCCTATCAACATATACAGCAGGTTAATACAAACACATGCACAAGTTAAACAGTGAGCCTTGAGCTTACCTGAAGCAACTTTTAAGTCATGGATCAAGTATTACTAACCTTTTGAATGAATTAGCACCAGAAATGGTTATAAAAGTTCTGATTTCAGCATCCAGGGAGCAGTTGGAACAGTTAAGCCTTCTGTCTTCTTATGCTAACAAGAAACTATTAAGGTTTCTTGCTTCTGCTGACACTTCTCCTTGCGATTTTGCAAGACAAGAAGAAATGTAGAATGCAGTCAAATACAATTGGTAGATAATGTTCAGGCTCCAGTCTTTTTTTCCTTCTTTTTTTTTGAAGCAAAACAGAGGTCAAGCTGCCCTTCAAATACTTTATGAAATAAGATTTTGCCTTGAAGCCCAAACCTAGTTATATAATCTATGGTTAGTTTTAACCTTAAAGTTGTCTCTGTTTGACAGAAGTGTCAAGGATGTTGCCTTAGCCCAAACAGTGGTAGAAGGCACTTGTTTTCTCAAATGGAGGGAGTCTACTACAGAACAATGTTGTTTTCACACTTGCTGGAAGACAGGATTCCCCCTAAAACTTTCAAAATAGTCCAGAATGAAAAAAATTTTATTAATGTAAAGCTTATGAGATCTGTTTAAGCTCTTTATGTCCTGTGGCTTTAGTGCCAGCTCATTGCAAGAAGATATGGAAAGAGACAAAAACTGTACCAGTGAAGGTGCAGACTGAGATTCAGGTTTTGAGATCCTTAAACCGGCCTAGGACAACACCTATGTAGAGACTACAGGAAATCTATTGCAGAGGTCTTGATGTTTAGCCAGCATTGGCACTCAAAAAAACCCCAAACCCTACACTCCAAATCCTCTGCATGACTCCTGAGAGAACATAAAGACTAATTACACGCAGTATTTACTCACTGCGGCAAGAGAAAGCTGAAGAAAATGCAAAACACTGAAGCACACTGTAAAGCCTAATTAAAAACAGGAAAACTTAGTTCAATTCAAATCCAGTTTAGCATAAATCACTGCCAGTGGAACTTATCGCCTAAACTATCAAACAACGACCTTCTTCTCACTTAATAGAGGAATCAATCCAAGTAGGCCAAATGTCAGACGCTGGCGAGCCTGGAGTGCAGGAAAAAGTATTGAGACACAAGTTTTGCTAAACAGTGAAGTGAAAATAATGAAAACCAAACAGAACTGCTAAGAAAATGTCACAGCACTCAAATCCTCCCAGCTTAGAACTAGAGAATTCAGCATAAGAATCACTTGCCCAAGGTTATCAAGACATACACACAACTCAACCTCTGGTTTACCTCTGGTTTCCTACAGAAAGGCAATGGCAGTTTTAGAAACACTCTAAGGGGTAACTACTGCTACTTTACCTTCTCCAATCCAAAAATAAAATAAAAATTAAATAAAGTCATACTACCTTGTACATTCCTAGAAGCTTTCAAGTGAATGGATATCACATGCATTTGACTAATAAAACATTTCTTCTCCATATTCCTAATTTTCTGTGCAAACTTAGCAGGTGAAGGGTTGCTGGCTTACCTAGAGAAAGGCGATGCTGTTAAGACTGTATGCATGTTTTTATACCTATTTCATATCCCTAACAAAGGTGTCTACTGCAACTCAAGTGCATATTATGCCAAATGCTATGCATAATTCAGAACTGAGACAAGAAAAAAACCAAACCTGTGATGGATTCATTTTAGAATCTCTAACAGAATAGACTTTGCATGTCACCGTAAAAGGAGATTCTAAACCACTTGTGGCAGACTATGACATGCAGGTTGCTTCCTATGATATTTTAAACCCTCTGTTTTTCTTTTCCTGTAAAACACTTCCATAACACGTTACTGGCACTGAGACAGCGAAGAGAAGTTGGTGATTTAAGTGGTTCTTTTGAGACATCTCCCAGTAAAGGCATTTGAAATTCCACTATGAAACTGCATTATCACCTATATTTTCTAGATAAAGTTCTCTTTCCAATTTGGCCATAGCTTTTGCATGAGTTGCACACACTGTAACAGATTTCATATAGGCACTGTGAAACTGAAAACGAAAAGTTTAATGTGCTACTTTCAGAAATCTGTAATTTTCCCTTAAATCATGTGGTTCAAGACACGTGAGCTGCAAGACAGAAACCACTGCTACTTATTTTTTAGGGGTTCCCTGCATTCATGCTTAAGTTTTATATTTTGTAGAGCTATGCTTCAGTGAAGGTATAAAAAGTTCTTTAAGAATGAAGACAGCAAAGATTCACTTCCCACTCCAACCCCCTTAAAAAACCCGAACCCTGTAAAGAAATTCTTTAAGGGTATATCGAAGAGACTGAGCTACAGACTGACACAATACACTGCCGATACCCTTTCTCTTTGTTTTCTTCTCATAAAACCATTGCACTTTTGACTACAGCGTTAATATTTCAGATAAAAAAAGAAACAAAGAATAAGGTAACTTCTTTTCCTTCTCAAATTCTCAAAATACCAGAGCGTGAAGTAATCTTAAGTCTTACCAAGAACTTTCATTACACATATTCATCAGGAGCTAGGCTAAGAGCACTGCTTCTAGTATTTTGGTTGAGCCGTTAGTCTTTGTTGAAAGAAATGTCTTAAGACACTTTGTTTGGAAGTTCAAGAGTACTAACACTCTCAGGGCCCCAGTACACTCCAGAGGCAGGAGAATAGAGCATTCCAACCAGCATCTAAAGAGCGCCAAAGATAGGGATAGCATAGAGATTCAAAATGGATATTAGGGAAAACTTTCATAGGAGGGTTGGGCAGCCCTGGAACAGGGCTGTAACAGTATTTTTATATTCATTTACTTGGACTTTCAGCTTGCACTGTCTACATATACACGAAATCACTGACCACACTTAAAGCATTACTAATATATGGCACAGCAGAAAGTAGTCTACACATCCTTTAGATATGGACTGCCAGATCGCCTTCAGAGGCAAATTCCCTTCAAATTTTAAGACCCATTTAAAATCGCAGATCAAGGTGTTTTTCAAAGATATCTACCTGAATATTCTAGACTTCTTCAAGCTCCTTTGAACACAAATGGATGGTGATTCAGACTTTAACTAGAATTTGTGCAGATGCCCAGTGTGTAGAGGATATTATGTTAACTATGACTGTGATTTAAATGCTGCTAATATATTTGAACGCCTTGTAAATGATTTGTCCAAAATCACTCACCCTTAATAGGGATCTTGTACTGAAGAAGTCAAGAAAACCATACAGGTTTAAGAAAGAGGAAAAAGCTAAGCTGACACCACAAGCTAACAAAAGATAAATTTTAATATATATCATAGGTCTTGCATTCACTTGTATACCATGACTTTTATTTCAAAGAAAGGCACAGAGAGTGCAGTTGCATGGAAAGGCAGGAGACAAACAGGCCACACATGCTGCACAGTGTTTAGAGCTGGCTGGGAAACAAGGCACAGCCACGCCGCTTCCCAGCCCAAGAACTGAGCAACTCCCATTTTTCCAAGTCTGATCTGAAAAACAAAGTCATCACTGGTTACACTGAAATGCCAAGGCCACATTAATTGCTACATTAAGTTGACTGAATAAAGCTTTTGTTTCTATATCTAAAATCTCAGCAAACTTCTTCCATGTATTATAGATTATACTTGGAAATACTTGAAAAAAGCAAGTAAGCTTCATCCTTACAAAGACCCTCAGTAGAATAACACATTCCAGCTTCTTGACTGCGTCTCTACTTCAGATGTTAGTCTTCTGATGTTTATATAATTAAATGACCATAACCAATCATCACAACCATTTGTTTGTTTATGTTACAGAAGCACACCGACAGCATTTTCTCTTCAAGTACTATTACATCTATCTGACCCTGTCAAGGGCTTTTCTGAAGCCTTACATTTCTAAATGAAGTTAAAAACATACAGAAGAGCATTATTTTCAAAGAAAGAAAACCCAAACCTGTCCACAAATGAACATCACTCTACAGTAACTCCTCTCCCCATTTCCTGAACACCCTGCTATAGCAAAGTCATTAATTATCCATTTTCCTGTTTGGATAGGTAACAGTTTTAAGAACATCAAAATAACCTCTCAGCACTTTTTCCAGCATGGGGAAGAAGAATGCACATACACACGGTAGCTACGTTTTGGTTACCTTTTACCTTTTACATCAAAAAGGTTGCAGACAAAATTAAGCATCGATTAATCAAGCATGTTCCAGGATAAGGAATAAAGGCAAAATACTGGTGATATACATTATGACACTAAATCAGTATAGCAGTGTTGGAGTTTGTACTTTGCAAGTAAGCTTCATGGATACAGTAAGAGACAACACACTGCCAATCTTTACTGCATCATCTATGAAGACTATTATGGTTTACAAGATTTCTACTCAAACACAAAGAGTATCACAAGCCTAAAATGCTCGAACACATGTTCCACTTCGTACATACTAGTAGAAATACATACGGGAAAATCAGGCATGCACAGATCCTTGTTCGCAAGAGGCACCATGTCTACAAACATCTTTATGACTTTTCTCCGAGTGCTTATACCTGTTCCTTGCCAACACTCTGGTTTAAGAGATCTTTATACAATAACAAAACCCCTGAGAATGCCCTGAGAAACTCTGCAAATCACAAGGCTACAGGATTTTGAAGTAAACTACTCCAGACACCGTATCATTTTGCGGGCACAACTAAGGTGCTCCCTCAAAAAGGACTTCGAACCCCAGGAATCTCCTGGAGATATGGCCATCAAGAGAAAGAGCAAAGCAAACTGTTTCAGTGTACTGAACTGAGAAGATTCAGCTGAGGAAATCCTGCTTAAATGCCCTTTGACAAAGTAGAGGCTTGAACCTTATTTAGAAGTGTGCTCACCTCTGACCTGTTAAGGAATATAACGCAATGAGTTCTGGCAGTCTAACCCCTTGCTTCCCTTCCTTACTAATAATCCAAATCAATTGGAAAGCCTGGTGATGAAACAAAAAGCTGAAAAGTTTGGGTTTTGTTTTTTTCTTCCAAGCAAAATCAAAGCAGGGGGTGGGGGTCGTGTGGGGAGGTGGGGTTGTGTGCATGTAAAAAACCCTTTAATTTCTCTACTTTTTAAATTCTTTTGTTTTGAAAAGGGCTTTGAATCAATAAACACCACTCTGAAAATAGTAATTTTCTCACCCAGCACAAAGAGACACATGTAACCACAGAATATTCAGAATATTTAGTTTTAGAAGAAATCTGGAATGTTAACCTTTCGGTTTTATTTGAAAGCACACCAGCTTTCAACCTTTTTTTTCTTCTTTTTGGTGAAGAAACAAAGCCCTGCTCTGGAATTCAAAGGGATGCTTTGTCCAAAACATAATAACCCTTTTACAGGTGACAGGTGTCAGGCTTGGCCAGCTCAGTGTGGTTCTACAGCTTCCTGGAGAAGCTTCAAGACTTCAATTAGAGGGCTCCTCAGACCTAGGAAAGGTTATACAAAAGAAATCTGAAATTACAAAGTACAAACCTAGATTAAAGAGTGAGGACAGGCATCCATGTTTCACGTCCTATTTAGTGATGAATGATCTGAATATTAACTTGAAGGTATTTGTAAGTGAGATTTTTGCAGATTTCATAAATGTCATACTTTACATTTGCCACCATTAAGCTGCTGTTTTTTTCTTCCTCGCTTCAAGATACCAATTACTAAAACATGTTTGCTTAACAACGAAAATTCAAAAGGTAAGTTTTGATTTCTTTAAAGCCTAGAAATTCTCAAATTTTAAGCATAGTGAAGCTATCCTTTGTAGGAAAGACTCTATAGAACTGCCAAACTCTCAAACCTTCACAGAAAAAAGAAACAAGATTTTATCAGAATGACATGCCACCAAAAAGCAGAGTTTCTTTCATGCCAGTAAGAGAAAGTACTAATGTATATTGCAATTAGTGGAAAAAAAATAAATTAATACTATCTTTGCAGTTGCAAGCTGGAAAAACTGCTATTCAAATGTCACACGGAAAAATTTTGAACTGTTGTTAGATGTAGTATGCACATATTTTTTTCTTCTCAAATGTTTAACAGCTGTGTATCGTTAAACACCCTCAGGTGAGGTCTTCACCATCTTGCTATTACAAATAGTGGAATATTGCAGAATTCTCTAGTGATCAATAAACTAATAAAAACCAAACCATGACCCCAAAAAGGTCAGCCAGGCTAGCTTAAGTTTTAAAGTTAGAGCCCACAGGACACACACGATCCCATTCTTTTCACTGCTCTACAGAAAAAGCCTCTCCAGCAACTGCAGCAGCGTCAGGACGCAAACCTTGCCAAAGCTCAATGAATTAATGAACAAAAGCATGAAATGGTGTGCCTGTAACATCAAGGGCTTGGACACAGCAACCCAAGTCTGAGTAGTAAAGAATGAATCAAATGCTCCTGAAGTAGAAGAGCTAGGCATTCCTCTGTCTCCTCACGGAAGTGGCATTTCTACATGCCAACCTTCCTGTCATTTATTATAAATAATATTTGTCCTTGTTTCCAGACATACTGTCTCCACTCCAGATACATTTCATTTTCAGTTTGCCCTCATTTGACAAGATAACGATGAATCCCAACTTGGAAAAAAACACTGGCAGAATTAAAGACCATAAGACCAGTGTATTTCATCAGAAACATAGTAATAGTATTCAAGTTTAAATGCATTTCAGAAACTCAAAGTATAGATGCTACAAACGTAAACAAATCATTTGGATTTGGATATAAGATCTGAGTTATATGTAAGGACAAATTTATGTAGAACAGTAAGAAAGGAAAGGCACATCACCCTTAAATGAGAAAGCAAAAAGCTATAGGTAATAACAATGTGAACAAGTGAGGAAAAGGAAAGAAACATACGCACACATCATGGTATCCTTCAACTTCAGCTATGCCATCCCACCAGTCTGAACAAGTGCAAGGTCATTAAAGAGCTGCAACACAGATAGCAATGAAACAAAAGGTACATTGTGCAGTGTTCAACTCCGGAGCTGGTTGCAGGGAACAGAGAGACCAAAGGGATGAAAAGCATTTCTTATAATCCAAAGAATGCAGCAAAACTCAAGAATCCCAGTGATAACATTGTCAAAGCAATCTTGGGGTTTTTTCTGTACTAGCTCAGTCTAAAAGACAGGATGAGAGCTGATACTTGAAATGTGCAAGAGGCAGCACGTTTCCTTTGAGATTATTTCTTGCATCAACCAGAACATCCCAGCACATCAAACTCTCCCTGAACCAGAGATCCTTTATAGACTATTCAGAAATTTGTCCCATCTTTTCATTCCTTTCAACAGATATTAGCAGCAAAGATGGGGCATGAGGGAGGAGGGCAGATTGATGAATGAGATATTTTCTCAGTTTATGATCTCGGACATTCAAATGAGAAAGAAATTCCACCCTGCTTACTCAGCAGAAGTCTGTTTCTGGAAGGGAGCACACTCAGGTTTGTGAATCCAGCCAGTAGCAGAAGTATCTCTTAGCTCAGGAGGGTCAAAGACACCTACTTCATGCAAAACACAGGCCACAAAACACTCCGGCATTTACTGCTGGAGAATACAAGTGAAGTCCTAATGCTCAAACACCAACAAAGTCCAGTTTTATTGTTTAGTAAACTTCCCAGAGAACGTAACATCTCCCTTTCTGCGTTTGGAACTTTATAGTTCTCCTGAACGCCCTATTGGATTCCCAGCTCCAGGACTCTCAGGTATGATTTGTATCTATTAGCCTCAACTGGACTCCTCTTGCACCCTTCACAGCTTTGTAGCAAGGAGTTTCACAGATCTAATTCTCGCGGTATGAAGAAATACCTGTGTTTTGTTTGTTTTGAGCTAGGTTCTTACTAGTTTCATTTGATATCCATGGGTTCTTGTGTAACCAACGCTACCTTATTTTTATTATTTTGTAGGCTTCCCTCCCACTTTAAGCTGTTTTTCTTTTGGACTGAAAAGTCCTAGCTTGCTAAATTGCTTACATCTCTCATCATCCTTACTACCCTCCTCTAAGCATTTTCCAGTTCTGCTGCCCCCTTCTCTGAGAAGGGGGAACCAGACTGTAAAGCTGATCCAAAATGTGTGGGAACCACACATTTATATGTTGATATAATGTTGGTTTTCTTCTGTTATTTATTGATTGACACTGAATAAAAGCGCATTATTATTTTTTCTTAAGTACGAAAATCTACTATGACTCCATGATTGCAGCTGAGAAAAAGTGTTTTAATAAACTGCATATTACAACCTGACTCCTTCTATTGTGGCCCAAATGAGACAGCAAACTGAAGTCACATAATAATAACAAATTAGATTAGTGATGCTTATAAGGAAAAAAATAGTTTATTCAAACCGAGTGAAGGTTATTAAGGAACTCTCCCCATGTGGGGACAGGCAAGCAGCATCTTCATGAATTTTCAGCAGGCGCATACCTCCTCTTCTCATACAATAAAATCAAAGAGAGTAACTCAAATGGCTCATTTCAAAGTGACAAATAAAGGAGTGACGCTCTAGTCACCTGGCAGCTAGCCACAGGCTTGCTCCATCGAAAGGAATTTACTCAAATAGTCACATCAGATACTTAAATATTTTAACTCGGCAGAAGAAAGTCTGACTTAATACTATCACATCCTCAGTTTTTAGGAGTCACAGACTAACGCATATATATATGCGCATATATACATATATCTATATACGCACACTCCATCTAAACACCATATGGGGAAAATAAGACATCAGTACCTTTATAAATTCTGTACGCTGTTTCAGTCAACAAGACTATCTTCATTGCTGGTACCACTTCACCACAAAGAATCATATTCTTTAGCAAGAATATGTTGTCAATTGAGGGCAGCAATGAATACCCTGGAAAGTCGGCTTTAGAAATTATGGACTGATTTATGTTAGAGACATAACATGCCCAGAATACAAGACAAAGTATTCTAATGAATAACCAAAAAGACCTTCCAAATACAGGACAACTTAAGACAGTGTCAGTCTCTAAAGCTAGATTTCAAGACAACAGAACATTTTCCATACTGTATATATTTATGTATACACATGTACACCACATTTCAGCAAAACTCCTATACAATATACAGGGTATATTTTATATATGCATATATATATTTCTATTAGTTAACATTCTACAATACCTTAAGCACGGTAAAAGTAAATCCTTTCAGTCACACAATGTTACTGCCTACCCTTACAGGTCTGGAAGAACCACCAACGATGGTGTGCTTTAGCCATTCCCATAGTAAGAAAAAGCTGCTGTACCTTTATGCTTGCCTATACTTCAGGTACACTGAATTTAAACATGAGACAAGCTATCATTTTGGCAAACCACCATAGTATTTTGTCCTGCTCAGTTATATTGATCCCTAACTAGCTTCAATTATCAATAGACTACTACTACAAAATACTGTATTTGCAACAGAAGCTCTGTAACGTGATTCTGTAAGTGAAAATGTCAAATGAGCTGTGACTGGTATAGATGCCTACCACTTAAAAGCTGACATACATACGTAAGACACATTAGCTTTAAGGAAGGCCTGTGAACTGTGACAAGCCAGAGAAGAAACTGCATTCTACTCACGGACTCCAGAACACATTGGAAGAGTGAGTTGCCCCCATTTGCTTCACTAACTTCATTTACACCATAAAATAGGTGACTCAAAAAAAATCAAAGCAATATGAAAAGTAATACCAATGCATAATCCCACAGCACATATTCTTGTAGTGTTTAATTCCAAGCTCTGATATTTTCACTACGTCAAAGTATAATCACGTTATCCATTATCGTTTACTGCTTTTTTTTTTCCTGACGTCTCTTCTGGATTTTTGGCAATGTTTGTCTTGCCAGTCTGAGAAAGTCTCCTTATATCCAGCACTGTATTTTAAATGTATGCTCGCTTTAAGAACAGAGTTGCTGGGGGTGCAGTGGGAGCATTTTACATAGTCACAATACTTCTTCTGCAGAACTTTTACTTGGAAGGAAATAAGACACCCTACTCCCCAAATGAAGTGAAGAACTCTATCAGACCAAAGGGGATCGGGGTCCTCTGCTCAGAGCACATCTACAGCACAAACCAAGGGGCGGCTGCAGCCTGCAGCCCCCAAACACCTGTGCAGCCACAGCTGATTGCCTGCCCTACAAGTGGTCTTACCAGCTCTTGGTGGCACTGAGAGCTGCTGCCCAAGAGGGCCTGACAGCTGGAGCAGCCAGGAACAAGAGTCTCATCTCACTCAAGGCACACACCTCAGCAGGAGGTTAGCCTTGGGTGGGTGTCCCTCTTACACAGCTGGAGTAAGCATATACGTGGGAATCACATCATCACAGGAGAGAAAAACTTGGCAGGACCGTTGCAGGTCTACTCCAGAACACAACCATTTGAGAAAACAGATGTTGCACAGAGCAGGGGATCTTGCTCAGATTTCTAACCTTAGGAAGAAAGGGGGAATGATGAATATCTATTTATGAAGTTCTTTAAGCTTTAGAGTTCTTGGCATGCATAACGTGCAACTACTTCCAGACGGGATAAAGAAAACTCTTACTGGAAGATTTTCGGTCATAACCTCCTACCTGCAGATGAAGACACACTTCTTATGCAGCAGGCTTAGCGTGATCTGCTACTCCAGACGTAGGTCTCAACTCTGCTGACAAGGTCAGTTGCTAGAAATAAAAATTGAAATTTTGTTATGCATTACTAAAACCACTTTCTTGAGGGTAAAGTCCTATTCCCCCTCCTCCTTCAGTGCTTTGGAAAAACAGTGTTTACCTAGCACCTACGGACATGAATATGTAACACCCAGCTACATACATGTGGCATTTTACTTTTTAAAGTTAGTTCAAAAGAAATGTGGAATATCACACTTTATTTGCTACCTCTTACACCTGATGTGATATTTTCCTGCTATAAATAACTGTGTGGTAAACAATACTTCAACAGCTTTCCAGAACATTAATTAAAAACTAAGCACTGTATTAGGTACTCACGAGAATCTACCACTTTGAAACTGTAAATATAGGAGATTATTTCACAGTTTTCTTTCCTAATTTTCTTTTTAAGGAAAATAATCCTCAAACTGGAGGTGTTCCAAAACATAAAAACTTCGAAGTACTCTCAAACTGCACACCCTGACTTTCCTGCAGTAGTGAATCTCGGCCAACACATGCATAAGAAATCAAACAAATTAGGCAAAGGGTAACAAATCCCAAACTGCTGATTAAGACTCTTATTAATCAGCTTGGAAGGGATGTTTACTACAATGTTGGTTAACAGCATCATTGTGACAGACTTACAAGCATTGCTTATGACAGAGCTGAGGAGAACATGTGAGAAGAGGTTATTTTTAAACCTTTAGGAAGACTTTCTGAATAGTGTTTTGAAGGAACATATCTATTATGCATTCCCACACTAAATGGGAAGTTTACAGTCTGTCAGAAGCATAGAAGAATAGAACTAAGTCAAGAAAACTTTCCTTTAGTCTTTTACTGTCTCTTCTTTCAACGTTGTCAGACACTGAATTTTTGTCAAGACAAATTGGTTTTCTCCTAGCACCAGTCACAGCTATATGAAAAGATTCAGTAAGCACCAACTCCAGTGTAAGTGCGTCATAAAGGTCCAGAAAACAACAAAAACCTCTTGTAGATCTAGAAAAAGGAATGGCCTGTTGTAAAATGCTAGACCACATGCACTACAAATCGAAGCCCTGTAGGAGTAATTGATTTTCTCATTATGGCCAAAAACTTCAAAATAGGAGATTCAGGAGCTCCAGAGATCTCAGGCACATATCAAATCGTTTTCACCACCACCAGCTGAATATGTAGCTTTCATTCACGAATCAAGATACATTAAATTCCCGAGTTGCCTGAATATGTTTTTGTGAAGTGATATTTTGTGCTTTATACTCTGTGGACCCACTAACAATTACTAGTGGGTCACATGAGACTTTTACTTTAGCTCAGAAATTACTATACCAGTTTTTGGTGAGTTCATGCTTCCCAACTGAGAAGCTCTCATATAAGGAAGAAGTGGTTGTTAAACATCATATTTGCTTGCAGCTACAGTATAGAACATTGCCGCAGACTCTCAACTCCAGTTTATTCACCAGATAACTTTCACTAGAGTCAAACATTTGCAGACAATGCTGAACATTCATTTAACCCACCTCATCAGGTTATATCATCAGCGCTTAAGCCCAAATTACTTATCAATCCCCATATACACAAGTTCGATTAAAAATATAAACCTGGTTATAGGATACAGATGCTGACTCGGTTAATCCAGAGACGCCATGAACTTTGCTGGGGGAGGGAGAGGCGGAGAGGAAAGGAGAGAAACACTGCCTCACCTCAAACTACAAGACCTCAGCTTCAAGATGCTAAAGCTGCCTTCATCTATTGCAAACTGAACAAATGCCAAGATGGAAGTAGTAAACATTTCGGTTACTGCTCCTTGTTAACTACTCCAGAGTACTTAACGCAGCAGGCAAAGAATAGGGGATTTTTAACCTGAGAACAGAGTAGCTGTGATGCTGATCCAGCAGCAGGGACCGACACTTCCACTAAAACAGAGCCGCATTATATTGAGGTCTATGGAAGCACTAAAGCTCTTCTCAGACCGCTTTGCCAACTGAGTGGGAAGGAGTGAGGATAAGAGCCACATTCTGTCCTTAGGGACCCCTGTTAAATCAGATTCTCAACATCAGCCACTTCCTCTTTGTTTTCCTCAAGCCATATGGCTTCCTGACAAAATCTGTACAAACAATAAATCCATTAATCACGGCACTGCTGGAGGAAAAGGGGCTTTTTTTTCCCCTTCCCTTCATCAATCCAGACATTTTAATGGTGGCGTTTGATGTATTTTATGGAAAATACTAAAGTCGTCTTTGTTCTCACACTGCAGCCTTGTAGGCTGGAGCCCCAGTTCCAGTATGTACTTCTAGAAGATCTGACATGTTAAATGCAAAAAGATACAGTAACACAAGTCAGTCAAACCAACAAGAAAGAAGAGTTAGAAATGCTAGTAAGAATACAGCATAAATTGCTGCCTAAGCTCCCTAGAAACAAAAGAAACAAGATTTGGGTTTTGTTTTGTCAAGAAACAAAATAACAAAAACTTTTTTTTTAAATTAACTGAAGTAGGTAGAACAAGAGAAGCATTAAAAGCCATTTCTATTCCTACAAGGCTCTGAGAAAATTCCAGAAGTAGGTCACAAGCAGCTGAAAGGAAGAGCTTCATTTAAGAGATGCCACAATAAAGGACTTCCCCAGAAGCCAGATTTCTTAGTAAGGTGAACCAAGATGGCCAGTTCCGTGCAACATGTTACACAATCTGGTGCCTCCAAATTAGTAAAACCATGCAGGTGACCATGTCATTCTTGGGATTGTGAGGAAATAAACACTGCACATGCAAGGGACTCTGCTGTAGGAAGTCAGAAAAGAATTAGATTTCTAGCTCCTGTAGGTGGGAAACTCCCTTTCCTGCAGGTGGGAAGATTCCGGTTTCCTGTGGTAGATGGGAGAAGAGAATAAACCCAAACCTAAGCAGTTTCATCACTTCACCAAATCAACCAAACTTGAGAAGCACAGGAGTATGCCAGCTTCACATGGCTACAGGGTAAAACTCTGTTCATAAAGCGTGTATCTACACTGTTGGGAAAGCACATAAAGAAAAAGTATAAGTATGGTAAAGCATTCCCTTTCTTCCTACTCAATGAATAGGCTCAAGGAAGGTATGAGGCTGAGAACTCAAGAGCACAGAAAAGATAAAAGAAAGACCTAATTTTCTTTGCTTGCAACAGCCTTTTTTACAACATTGGACCATTCCTGTAGTCTCAATGTCACTTTCAGGCAAATGGAGTCTGCTATCCCTATCTATCCCAAGCAATTATTTGCATCACACCTTGGAGCCTACTCAGAAAAGAAGAGGTTTCCTAGTGATGATGGAAGAAGGGAGAACCAAAGATGACTCAGCATCTGAGTACACGATGGTATTACCAACAAAATCAAACTAAACAAGGTTGACATGTCATTCACCACTTCAGAGAATATAAAAGTATAAAATGTTTTGAGTATCTGTTCTTACTGACGTTTCCTCCAAAACTTTTGACTAAACTTTTATTACTCAATAGTTTGCAGTGCAGAAAGATTAGGAAAAACAAGAAATTACTTTTAAACTCAGGCAGTCTCTTTCAGTAACACATTTCTAAAGCAACTGTGACCTTTCCACTCACATGAAAGGAAAACAGGGTTCACACAGTAACAATCTTTTGATGTCAAATCATGTTTTATTTTCTTCATAGCTATTCTATCACTTACTGGATGACCAAATCTATGTCCCAGTTCATGTGAACCAAAGCACCTGTCTGTTGAAATACAGTTCAGGAGAAGCACAAAGTGGCTTATGACACTGAAAAAGATCTCACAGAGAAACAGTATTAAAAAAAAGGAATGAAGTCGGCTTTTCATTAGTCTTTTCTCTTTTTTTTTTTTTAGGGTTTTTTTTTTCCCCCCCCCCTTTAAATAAAGGAAAGCAGCACCCTTGATTACAAGCAGGAAGTCTTTAAAATGAAAGCCCTTTTTGTCTTTGTTGAAGTTAAGTAGCACTAGCCACAAAGAAAAAAAAAATATGGAAAGAGTAATCTCAGAAGATTGAGTCATTATCTCCAAGGAGACACATCTGTAGTTTTAACAAGGTCAGAATGTTTTGGTCAGTTCTTTGGGGTAACGGGAGATACACGATGTTAGCTTATGTTTCTATCAAGGTAATGACAACTCTGAAAGACCACAGACATCACATGCAGCCTACCACTATGAATTATTAGCCTTGAGGTCATAATCCAGAAGAGATACACCATCATACACAAAGTACAGATGGATTTGTAAATGCTTTTAGGTAGTGGTGAAAGATATGTTTGTTTTGGACAGAACAGTGAAGAAGATCAGGTGCTGTGAGTTAGGGAGGCCTTCCACCACATCTGGGTCAGATGGTCCCAATTACCTTCTTATCACTGTTAATCAAAAGTTATCCTTCAGCAGCTATATAATGACCTATATAAAAATAAATCTGGGATTGGCGTTCAGCTCCTAGTAAGGAAAAAGAAAAGCTTCCCCTGTCACAAAACTGAGTGCAAAGCAGTATCCTTGCTTGAAGTCTCATTCAAAAGCCTGCAGTATGAAGGTCTGCAGGTGTGAGATGGCGTCTTCACATCAAGTGCCCAAATGGAATATAGGAAATGCTGACAAGAAAATTTAGAAGATAATTCTCCTCCCTGCTTGCTCCCTTTTCTGTCCTTTCCAACCCCACGGATAAACAGTAGAAAGTATCTGTATCAGCCTATTTTGGCTACTGCTCTTACCTATGGACAGAAAACTGATCCAAACTGGAAGCAAGACACATTAGTAGGAAAATACCAGGAGTATCAACCTGTTTATGTCTTCACTGACTTTAGTCATTTGTTCATGTCTTCACTTGACTCTAGAATGTATCTAGTCACAGCAAGATCAAGAAAGTTTATTTCCCTCTCTTTCCCAACCCAACCTAACCTACCACCTTAAAAAGAATTGACAGAAGAGTCATCCAACGCTGACTTCATTGCATCAGTTAGTCCCATTTCTGCTTGTGTCCGTTTTGTCTGCAGCATTCATCTCACAAGTCCTACCATGTTATCACTAGCCTGTGGTCACATCTCAGTGAGCAGCTTATGTCTGCGATTCCCATGTACTTTTCCACGTATTTGTTTTTTAAACCATATCCTGCATTAGCAGGAACAACAGCACTAATGTCCTTTTTTATACGAGTCAGAAAGTAAGTTGCCTCTTTGTTACTACTCCTTAGCTCTTCTCAGGAAGAGAAAAAAGGCTGGATAATAACCTCTTCAAATCCACCCTAAATTACTCTCCCCTCTTCACTCCACAAACATGGTATCCTAGCTCTTTAAGCTCTAACGAAGTGTTGAAAAGCAAGTGCTACAAAAGTCCTGATGATACATAAACCAGAGAGAGTGAAGTGAAAAATTATAAAGCAACTTGATATAAAAAAACATCTTGATCATGATCTTAAGAGTTCTGCCTGCCAGTTTTATCCTTGCAAGTATGTGAAAGATTTTCCATACTTTGCTTTTCAGAAACAAGCTTAAATTCATTTAATAGTTTTAAACCCTCAGAGTTCCAGTTATCGAGAAAAGGGGAAGAAAAACACTTGAAATTATTTATTTTCCTTTTGTTTACACAACATAACCAAGAGAGCCCCAACACAAACTAAGAGAACAACATCACATAAAGTAGAATATTTACAGGTATGGCACACTGTTTTATCTTCCTCCAAGCTACTAATGTGGCACTTGGCAATATCTGTCATTAAATTATAACACTACCAATTACCCCATGATCAAAAGGGCATGCTAATACAACACAGAGCCATTGAGACTCCTTTGCAAACTGTGCCCATCCTACACTACCCCGTCACCTCCTCACACATTATGCGCAGCTCCATTTGGAGAAATACTAGGGCATTATCAAAGAAACTGGTAGTTTTCTCTTCTCTGTGCCAGCAAGATTATTCTTAAGAGAACAAGCATTGCAACCTTATGCTTACTGAAAGGAGGCATGCTTTTGTCTGCTCCCTTCAGCAGTCCTAAAAGTGCAAAGGTTCCCAGACCGCCGATGACAGACCTCTCTTAGAAAACACTGCCTTGCCTATACTGCTGTGCTTAGACATATCCAGACTCACTTCACAAGGTAATTACCCAACACAGTAGTAGAGAAGATGTGAAGTCATAGCATGAATTTGCTTTGTTGCTGAAAATTTCTTTTCAGCTCACGGTCAACCAAAGTCTGCTCTGTAGATTTGAAGTACAATGACCAGCTCTGCCACCTTACATGCTTGCCTTGCCCTTTGAAACGAATTGTACTATTTCAGTCTCAACTATTAATTCTTCAAATACAGCATCAAACTTTTGCCACATCTACACATGACTAGCTTTACACTGATTCTCAGAAAAGCACGTACAAGAAAGCGCATTCAAAGAGAAAGAGTATGAGATCATAGAATGGCTGGAGTTGGAAGGGACCTTCAAGATCATCGAGTTCCAACCCCCCTGCCATGGGCAGGGACATCTCCCATCAGACCAGGTTGCTCAAAGCCCCCTCCAGCCTGGCCTTCAACCCCCACAGAAAAAAATTCTTCCTAATATCTAATCTGAATCTCCACTCTTCCAATTTAAAACCATTACCCCTTGTCCTGTCACTACACTCCCTGACAAAGAGTCCCTCCCCAGCTCTCCTGTAGCTCCCTTCAGATGCTGGAAGGCTGCTTGAAGGTCTCCCCAGAGCCTCTCTTTTCCAGGCTGAACAGCCCCAGCTCTCTCAGCCTATCTTCAGAGAAGAGGTGCTCTTTGCCAGGAAGTGTA
>VXBW01005306.1:455463-597670 GCA_013400375.1 Thinocorus orbignyianus
AAAAAAAAAAAAAAACAAACAAAAAAAACCCCCCAAAAATGGAACAAGGTTCTGGTTTACTTGTATTAGCATAGTTAATAACATGCATGCAAAACTAGTGAAAGAATAAAAAACAGATTTCCCTTTCTTTGCCAATCACTGTGCATGTGTTCCAGCCAGTGCAACAACTACGCTTGCAGCAAAGCAGCAGTACAGCATCCAGCCTGTGTTTGCAACACTAACAGAACCCAGTAGTTCCTTGAGTTCATTCAAATAGTCAATATTACAATTCTTGAGGAAAACATCCTTCACTTTTTTTGGCATTGCCAGACAACTTGTATTTCCATATCATAGCAATTTATAGTTCTGAAGAGCCTGTTCTATTTAAAAAAAAAATCCTGAAAAACTGCTGTTGTCTTTGCAAGCAAAGGCCATTCTTTTCTGCTTCCATAGGCTGTTTACTCAGCATCATTTTTTATAATGATTTAGCCTGTTTTTATATGAGCACTGACGTAAGATAGTTTGCAGAATCCTCATCAGGAAAAGAAAATAATTAAGATAATCAGGATTAAACAGTCTCTGCATGTTATTTGTAAATTCAAATTGGTTCAGCTTAGCATTAACCCGAACCAACTGGAAGAAAAAAAAAATCCAGTTTTAAGTTGGCTTTTAACTTTAGCAGTAACATTAGACATCACTTCGCATTTTCAACTAACCTTTTCGATACAAGAAAGTTCTCATCTAAAACTGTGACTTCCCAGAGGGTTTAAAGGTTAACTTCAATTACCCTTCCCTGGCAAAAAGAGTTACAAGCCACTCTTAATAACAGTCCCACAGCTGCCTCAGAATCGCACAGGACAAAGTGAAGCACTGAAGTAAAGACAGTAAAAAGAGTAAAAGGAGAGAATATCTGCCTCTCTTCTAAAGGCCTGCTGTGCTTTCTTTTGTGATTGCCATCTTGCATGCAGTGTGTTACAGCCTCCACATTTAATTCCACAAACACATCTTTTCCCTCTTGCAAATGCATGTAGTTCCATTCACACTTGAAAGACTTGGAGCAGATCACCTTGAGGGTCATCACAATCCATGTGATGGACAACCAGACTATCAGGCCCAGTCAGCATGGGTTTATGAAAGGCAGGTCCTGCCTGACAAACCTAATTTCTTTCTATGACAGGATAATCCAATTATTGGATGAGGGGAAGGCTGTGGATATTGCATACCTGGACTTTCAAAAGGCATTTGACACTGTCCCCAACAGAATTCTCACAGAAGCTGGCTGCTCATGGCCTGGATCAAGCACTGGCTGGACGGACGATCCCAAAGAGTGGTGCTCAATGGAGTCAAATCTAGCTGGCGGTGTTCCTCAGTGCTCAGTATTGGGACCATTTCTGTTTAATGTCTTTATTGACAATCTCAACAAAGATATAGAGTATACCATCAGCAAGTTTGCAGATGACACTGAGTTAGGTGGGAGTGTTGATCTGCATGAGGGCAGTTGGGATCATCCAGTCCAACCATCAGCCCCAGCGTCTTTTCCAATCTGAATGGTTCTATGATACTATGAACTCAGCTCCGCATCCAAAAATTGTAACACTATCTGCTCTGTTTCTTCCACTCCCACAAACCACTCTTCAATTTATACTGAACTACAATGGGTCAGGAATCAAATCCAGACTTAGAATAGCCAAAAGCTTACAGACTAAGCATCCGGCAAAACACGCAAGCCAGTAAAACCCCAGTGCAAGCTATTTTGTATGACTCACCACTGCTGAGAAGATCAAATGAGCCAGTGAATTCCTCCCTGCGAAAGCCAATGCTCATCTCCAAGGAAAGGGCTATACTGAGACAAAAAAATTCCAGTCACATAAGACACCAGA
This sequence comes from Thinocorus orbignyianus, assembly GCA_013400375.1. Lineage (NCBI taxonomy): Eukaryota > Metazoa > Chordata > Aves > Ciconiiformes > Thinocoridae > Thinocorus > Thinocorus orbignyianus. The sequence continues at coordinate 457,323 of VXBW01005306.1, forward strand.
AAGTCCACCTGTTGGCTGTGCCTTCCCAAGACAAGGTAAAGCACTCAATGGCCAAAGAGAATTTGTATGTTATCACTAAGGTCTTTAATTCAAAACAAGTTGACAAAACTTCGTTAGTTCAGTTTCACGCTCATGCACACACACACACACACAAAATAGAAGTCAACACATCATTTTGTTGTCTGTGTTGGAACACTCAAACGTAACTCAATTTCAGTTTAATACAGCAAGTTTGTTAAGTAGCGGTTTCCTTTGTGTCTGTGAATAGCCAGCTTCTATAAAATGAACTTCAAATGTCTTTAACTGAAAGCACGCACTGGATAACAATAGGTGAAATACTGAAATATACAGCTGTTATACATTTCATGGTTGTAAAAACAGACACAGATGGCACCTGCAGAGAGTAACGTTGGGCCTGAAAGCTTGCAGATTTCTAGCTTCCTCCATAAGCATTTGTCCTTGATGAAAAAGCGCAACCTCCATCAGACCTTCAGCCAACATCTCCATGTCCTCTTGCCACACACCCCCCAGCCCAAATATTTTGAGGAAATGTTATTTGTGGGATTATAGTACAGTTTCTTAATTGATACTAATCGAAGGAATAAACACTCTGCAACAGCTACTACTGCTATAATTACAGCTTTCTTCTTCTTTGGAGCTTTCACTTACTTCATTATGTAGTCAACAGAAGCCAAACTATCTTTTCCTGTCCTTGAAGTTAGCAATGAGTCAGTGGAAGACAAACAGAAAACCAACTTTTGCCAGTTTTTCCGTACCTTTTCCATACAAGTTTTGTCAACCCTCTGGAAGCAATCCTTCCATTGGAAGGAATTTCACATATGCTTGGACCTTGCACAGGTGCAAGTGTAAGACAAAAGGGAGAGATGGAAAAAATGTATTTCTCTATCACAAACTGTTACCTTCATCTCAAACAGCCGTAAGTAAAGCATTTGTCTAGGTGAAGACATTAGCTTAGGAGAAACCAACCAAGACTCCCACAGAACAGGTTCAAAAGTAATGACCATCTGTAGTGAAGACACTTAACGGTAGTTAATTATCACCTGATAGAACCAGGGTCAACTAAGCACCAGCTACCAGGAAACAGCTATTTACACTACTGAAGTTTTTAATATTATTCATTTGATAGCATAAAGGTAAATAGAAAGTTTTTGCTTTTTCTACTACAAAACTTAAATTTGTGTTACTGGCAACAAGTCAACATTTAAAAGGCCACTAGTAACCAAGAAGAAAGCAACACTGCAGGTTTACAATGAATGAAAATATGTCTGGGATTTAGTTCCTAGTTCATACCAATACAATGACTCATCTTTAAATCTGACAATTACATCTTAACTCAGGGGGAAAAAAACCCAAACAAATCACCAAAAAAACCTCATGGGACTAATTTTAAGGATTGTAACTTAAAAGCACAGAAAAATCAAACCTGTTCAGTAATTGACTAGAATGTCAGGTTAAGGCAAAAAGAGACAAATCTCAAGACATTGACACTGTAGGCAGAAGAATCCTACTCTGAAGATACTTCCATGAAGCTAAAACTCTAGATGTGTGTTTGTGACATTAATGGAATCAAAAGTTTATGATAGATCACAAACTGCTAGATTCTTAGTAAGTCTAATATCACTATGAAAAAAAATAAATCAAACCTAACAGATTATTAGTTTACTGCTAATAACATAACTGCAGGTTCTGCAGTTCAGCTTATGGTATGGGCTGGTGCTGTCACTTCCAAATCAATGTTTTCATATCTCAAACCACTGTGGTTGTTAAATTATTTTCATTTTTGGCTAATGTTGGCTATAATAAAAATGCTAAAAGCAAGTTTTCGAACACAAACGCAACTCCAAACACTCAGTACTTTAATTCTCCCTGGAAAAGTAAAAAATAATCAATGAATAAACACTTTTGGGTAAATGCAAGATATGGGCTACAGAACAGGGAAATACTATTTTTATAGATAAATGTTCAAGCTTACTATGTCAAAAAAAAAAGTAGAAAGTAACTACACAGAAAGGTATGTTGCAATAAAGAAGGTAACGTGCTGGTTGGAAAATACAGCATAAAGCAAAGTGAAAATAAATACCAGCAAGACTTTCCAAGCATTAAACAATAGAAAGACAACCTTTTTTGTATCTCCAAGGCCTTGTCTTCACGAGAACTTCAAGTCAGGAAACCCTTTCCTTTTTTAGGTTATTCTAATTGACCAATGAAGTCCTCACATTAACTCCAGACTCAAGCCAAAGCAGAAGTCACCACTTAGATTCAAAGGTTCTTCCTTACAGTTGAACAAGTATTTACTTATTATTACTATTTTTATTGCAGGGGAACATCAGACTCACTACCTAATTTTAAGTGCTTAACATCAGCCAGAGGAAACTGAAAGCTCTTCCTCAAAGTTCAAAAGCAGGATTCAGATCCTGTTGCCGCTAGCAGAACAAACTAAAAAGAATCAAGATGAATTGAAAAGCATCAATAAAGCCTATCATGTCTGTTACACTGGTTTCCGAACTCTCTGGAAATATCTCTCTCCATTTAGAGCACCAGCCAGCAAACCCTCCCTAATTCCTGTTGAAAAGGTCCCATGCGCTGTAGCAACATACAGGAGGTACATACACACTATAGCTGTTAATCAAACTTCTGCGGTTTAAAGTCAAAAGGCTGCAAATACTCATGAGGAAGGCACGCTGTTAAGACATACTGCAATGTTCATGAGCCAACATGTAAATATCAGCACATGGAAAGTTTTACTCCTTCACAGCAACAACAGGCTTTATGGAATGCATGAGGTTTCAACAGGTGTTGGCCACTTCCAGTGGAAGCATGAAGACCCTTAGAGGGTGGTGAAAGACAGTTCCAGACACTCATCCACAAATCTGCATTGGGATCTGAAGATCCTCACCAGCTTCTGAGTGTACCGCTCCGTCAAGGGAGACCTGAAACTAAGTAGCCAAAAAATATGCTGTCCAGATCTGCTAGAATATGAAAGTGTTTGTTTTGCTGAGTCACTAACTTTGCCAAATGTTTACATTCTTTTTATCAAAGCTTTTTTCAACTACATCTAGATACTGTTTAATAAATTCCTCCTCTCCTCCCCAAACCTAGTTATCTGCAAATTTCCAAACATTTTTGTTAAGGTATTACAAATCTAATTCCTCCTCCAGCTGAGAGGAATATATCAGAAGATAAATGGAATTAATATCCGGAGATTTGGAGATGTTTTTAGTTAACGCTGATCCAGATTCTGTGCAAATTACACTAATTCCGATTAGCCCTCACTTGCAATTCGCAGGACTTAATCAAAGCCGAGAAACAACTAATTAAGGCTTTAAAATGGCTTCTTCCTTGAGGGCAAATGCAACCCATACATATACAAAACGTTCAAATAGTCAATGGCAAAGCATGCGTATTTTCAAAACCAACATTACCAAACAATGACACTGTTTTTGAAATGGTTAATATCAGAGACAAAAAAGGCTGAATATGATGTTTTGACCTTCTTTGAAAATACAAAGACTACAGGGAAAGTTAAAAGGCTTTCAGAGCGGAAGAGATGCACAGCTTGTTTCTAGGAAAAGAAAAGTATGACCTGAAACCATTTAAAACCACTACCTTGCTACTACATCCAGACAGCAGCACTATGATTACACAAGATTTCTACACATAGAAATAACCAATCTGTTAGCAGAAGAGTTTCATAGTGACCCAGCTCTTCATCACAAGCCTGCAGTACAGTGCTACATCTCTGCAAACTATCTGAGAAAAAACATGTGTTTTCCCCTTTTATTCTTCCTATGATTTAAAGGACCTTAAGTGGAAAAAAATGAAATTACTTGAATGAAAAAGTGCCCCAAAGCTGCACGAGTTTTCCCATGATAAGATTTGCTTGCCCATTACTGCCAGCTCAAGTTATAAGCAAAATGTATGTCAGCACTTGGCATTGCAAAACTTCGGAAATAAACTGCTAGTAAATATACAACTTCCCTCCTATGTCCCCCACCAAAACAAAACACATAGACAGCTACAGTTATAAGGAACTCGGTATGTGCTTAATGCTTGAGCTTACCTCTACTGATAAATCTTTGGAGGGCCTCAAATTGGAAGAGAGACAAGGTCTGCTACTTCACTAGGTAAACCTCACTGCAAACTGACTTAACCCAGCAAATTCCAACAATGAAAAGATAGATCTATCAGCTGGGAAATATTTTATCTGGCTTTACTACTTTAAATAGAGCCAATATCTTCCTTTAATATGCTCCAAGCATCTTTGGCTAATAGGAGCAGCATCAACAATCCAATTTGTTGCTCCCTTGTTCAACTCCCATCTCTTACTCAAAACACTCACTGCTATCTCGTTCCACTTTATTCTTCTCTTCTACAAAGTGGTCTTCAGAACTTCAAAACTGGTCACCATGCCATACAAGATGCTGGTCTTGCCTCAACTGAAGGTGGTAAGGACTGGACAAGAAAAGAATTTAACTGATGTCAAAAAATATAATTCCTGCTAAAGGTAATATACAGTTGAGAGCAGTACTGGTGTTTCAACCAGTATAGGGCTAGAGCCATAGTATTTCAGCTATCCCTAACCTAAATGTTTCAAGAGAGAAGTTAAAAAAGGAGCTCTGCCTTACACACTTATTGCTGACTTTTCTGGTAATGACACAAGAAAAGCTAGCGGTAGGTCAGATCACACCTTCAGCAGTGGCCAGAGTAAGGCTCCCAACTGCATGCAGACATTGCAGCAAGAGCTTTTAAAAGCTTATCCACAAGCAGTTTAACTGTGGAACCATGGTATGAATTATACAAACACTGGGTAAGATTTCTTTGGACTTCTTTCATTGAGAAGGCAGATTAAGAAAGGGTTATATTCAAAGACTTATCATAAAAACATCTGAGGTTTCCAAATTACTTTAACTTATTAGTCATCAAAACAAACACCAAGCTTACGAAGGTGGAGCATTAATGAGCTAGTGGTTATCAGTCTTGGCCCTCTGTAAGTACGCAGTAAGATATACTAGCTTAAAGGCAAGCAAGTTTATGCTAAAGCATTTCAAAAGGAATAAGAACAGGTTAAGAACCTGCATGAAGTTACTAAAGCTCAGCAGATGCATATTAGCTTGTTAAACTATTGTAACTCAGTACATTACAGTCCTCAGTTACTCAAATCTATTTTGAAACAAGAGATAAGGCAGAAGGACAGGTACCTCACTCCTGTATTCAAAGAAGAGCATATATTTTCTTCTTAAGCACTTTCTTATTGCCCCATTAAGTGAAAAACCTACACAGCTTCCTCTTCAAATAAATGTTTTGTGAAAGAGACACAGGTACAACTGAGTATAAATATTAAGGATTAAGTATTATGTTAAGAATGCACCAACTAATTTGACTTAGTGTTAGCATGGCCACAGTTTAAAACTATCAAAAGCTTTAGACTACACTTACACAGTTTCTAAGATTAACCAAATATTAAGCAAAAATACCACTTTCTAGCTATAAAGTGGCCCACTTCAATACATTAGTTGAGTTAAAACCAATATTCAAACTTCTTTACTATTGCTGTTTATAATCACTGGAAGATGTCCAAGTTCAGACAATCTCTTCAGCTAGAAAGAAAAACCTCTACAGCAATGAAAATCGTATTCAGATCCACAAGAGAAAAGTATAAATCTATAGCTCTTTTTATAATATAATACACCATGATATTAAATTCACCTGCAGTGATTAAGCATGCTCTTTGCAGACTGAAGCACAAAAGAAGGGATTGATTTTTCACCTGATCAACTACAGCTAAATAATTCTATAGTTTAGAACAAAAGGTGGTTTCTGTCATAGCACCAACTCCCTGTGTTGAGACTTCTCTCTATTTTCAATACCTGAGTTTAACTGAAACTACTGCTGATTAGATAATTTTTGGAGTCAAGTTCTACAAACCAGTTCCAAGGGCACCAACACTATTTAATAATCATGACTTTCCAAGTGGATGCTCTGCAGTAAAGAAAGCACGGACAGAAGCACTTTCAACTTGCAAGCTGCAATGGTTTTGGATGACGTAGAGTTCCTTTTCTCCACAGTAGCTAGTATGGGCCTGTGTTTTGGATTTAGTATGAGAACAGTGTTGGTAACACGTATTGTTTTACTTAATACAAGCATTACTTAGCAACAAGTCAAGGACATCTTCAACTTCCCATAGACGCCAAGAGGGAACATAGGACAAGCCAGCCAAAGGAGTATTCCATACCAAAGACATCATGCTCAGTATATAAATGGGGGTTGGCCAGGGAGTAGGAATCCACAGATGCTGCTCAAGATGGGCTGGGCAACTCATCATTGTGTGGGGAGAGCAACTTGCATGACCTTATTCTGTATATTCTTTTACCATTATTATTTTCTCTTCCATTACTGCACTTTTAAATTCTCTTATTTCAACCTATGAGGTCTTTTCCCCCTTTTTCTCCCTACTCTCCCTATCCTACTGTGGGGGAGGGTCACAGGGAGCAAACAACTGCATGGTCCTAGTTGCTGGCTGGGGGGTAAACCACAATGAAACCATAGTGTATCATTTAACATAAAAGACATATTTTGCTCCCAAAATCTAACAGCTAAGGTTAAGTACTAGCTTCCTTTGCCAAGTTTCTTTCAAGAACGCTGTAGCTAGTTGTTCTTTGTGTTAGTCCAGATCTGCCAGGCCAGCATGACTACAAAGAAGGAGAAATATAAAGGCCAAGCAAATAATTTTCAAATAATTCTGTATGTATGATATAATTATCACAGGAAGGCTAACAATTCTTGCAAAATAACTAGAAAAATGTAGTTGACAAAGCATTCAATAAAATTTTATAAACTTTCACAGGAGGCATTCAGAAATGAAAAAGGGGAAAGAAAAAAATTAACAAAGCAATGCAACACCACTGGCTTTCATACCTGTGCTACACGGAAATATCATGACTGCATTTACTGCTTAAAGCACAGTTTCTTATGAGCATTTTCAGGAGCAAGTCTTTCCTTACCACAAGTAAGATTGCTAGAATTAATAGAAAAAAAATCTAGGAAGTTGCACACAACTTTTACACCACCACACCAAATAAAATCATCTTAGGTTTGGTCTTTTTAATGAGGTATGCGGAGAGCATACTATTTCAGATATTAAGGTATCTCTCCTCACCCCACTGTGCTGGTGGTATTTGCAGAAGGCAGAAAGTAGCTTTGCTTCATGCACTCAACAGGCAGATGCAAGAGCCTAGTGGTGCCTGATGCCACTGGTAACAACGCAGAAGAGATGCCCTCCTGGCTAGAACAGTAGAGTTCCCCTAAACAGCAAAGCATTTCTATCAACTTTCCAAATGATAGACATTTTTTAAACCTACATCTTTAGTAAAAGACATCAGGAGTCCCACCTTCCCTATACACTGGATGTGCGTTCATGCTCACTGTGCCTGCTCTTCCAGAAGGGGCTGCCTGCAGCCTCCCAGCCAAGAGCTGAGTGAAACATTACTTCTTTGTTTAAACAGAAAAACTTTAAGAGGAATGAAAATTTAAGCAGTCCAGATCTTTAGAAGAGATGGCTACATTTCTTTAAGGCTATGCCCAAGAGCGATCAGGAGCAACACAATCTATCTCAATTCGATGTGAAGCAGAAGAAAAAAAGCCAAACCGCATCAGTGTTAATATGCCCTTTATTATTCACTTTAATTTTTCAGATATATTTTAGAACCTAAATTCCTTTTTTTTTCTTTTAATTTGAAAATATTAATCTTATTCCTCTGCTCTTTATTTCAGTCATTTTTGTCCTTCTTGCTCTTAAAATTATTTGATGGGCTTTCCTAAGAACACACTTTGCATAGGACATAATAGCCCATATGAGAGCAATTATTAGATTTCTGATAAAGTGACCAAGCATCATCATGCAGTTATTTTTTGTTATAAAAATTTTTTTAAGGATGTAAGATAGAACAAAACATTGCTTCACTTACCTCCAAAAGAACTCTTTATTATAAAAAAAAAAAAAAAGAGATTATATAGTTAAGACATTTCACTAAATTATATTCACACACAAAAAAACCCCATACAATAACTTACAACCCAAAGACCATATTCTTAATGTTTAATTCTTGGAAACAATTTTAAAAATAAATAAAATCCACTTCAGACTAAAGATCCCCAAGACACCAAAGCTGCAGTATTAATAAATAATTGTTAATAAGTTATTACTTAGTTGCTAATAAACAACTTTGTAAAATGCATTAAAATCAGAATCAGCAATCATCTCTTTTATGCTGGCAGTACTACTGCAAAGATTGCTGGTAGTAATCCAACTTAAAAGTTACTGTTTCATGCTTGTTTCCTGCCCAACATTAATTGAAATTGCTTTACAGCATTTGATCAATGCAATAAGAGCAAGACTGCTATCACTTAACTGTAAGAGTACATCATATGTTGGACATTACGGGATAGTTGAACTATAAGTTATTGTGGAATTTTTATGTTTACATATATGTAATACTGTAGCATGTTATGTTCCAGAAAAGCCCTTGATCATAGCAGCAGGTCTGCCACAGTTTGAGGTAGTTCTCTTAGAGGGAAAATCTGAAGGGTAAAACACACCTATCCCATCATTTCCCCTTGCAAATATTTGCTTTCATTGCATTATTCAGAACTGAAAGTTCATTCACTAAAATAAAGCAACATATCCAGAAATCTCTCTTGTGCCTGTTTTATCCAAAAAGAAACATAAAAATTAGACTGAATGCAGAGTTCATAAAGTTCCTCATATACATAAACCACTACCTATTCTCACTTAAAATTGCAGCACTAATACACACCTAGAGAAAAAGCCTCACCTAAAAACAACTGAAGAACTTGCAGTGCTCTAGAGTAGGTCACAGAAACTGGAAGATTCCTGCTATTCTTTCACTGCAGAGGCCAACACAGACCAAGCTGAAGAAGGTAACTAGAGCCGTTCATCACCAGATGTGCCTCAGCCTTGCCAAAAGCCTGGACACAGATTTCCATGACTAGTACTGAAACTGCAAAAAATGTTCATTCTTAACTTGGAGAGCTGCCCTTTGCAGACAACGTGAGTCTTCAAGTCCATATAAACTGAGGTGCCATAAACAAGCACACGCAGTCCTCTGCATAGCTACTCCATTCTGGAATACTTTCCAGGAAATGAAGTGAGTTGCAGACAAAACAAAATAAAGAACAGATTATTAAACTAAACCATATGCAAAATGCTGGGCAGCGTACAAAAGTACAGTATGCCATTCTTCTAAAGAAAATGTTGACCATCTCAAAAACATTAAAGGTGCAGCTATTCATATGCTGTATGTGGCCAAACTCATCGGATGAAATACAGATTATGAGAGCAGCATGGTAAGGCAGTTTTCAGGGCAATTTTCAACTTTGATTGCATGGCCAAGGTCCATTCATCGTTCACTCAATTTTAGTTGTTATTGCCGTAGGAAAGTAGAAGGTAAAATATTTAATTCCCATCGGCAGCCAAAAGAAGTAACCCACGTGCAACTGAGTTCAGCACTTAAATTAGGTACGTATCAAATCAGTCATTCCTTGAAAGTACAGAATCAACATTGTTAGCCCTCGGTCTGCTGCATCACGTGAAAGCAAATATGAAGCACCCCATAAGGGAAGTTACAACGCAGCTACAGGATTGAAAAATCCCAGATCTGTATGCCCTATGGAGGAGAAGAACAAACTAAAAATTGACATCAATATTAAACTCTAAGAAGGTTTCACATTAAAAACAAAACAGGATACAATACCTCAATAGCTATTCAGACACCAGAAGGAACTATCATTTGGGGCACAGAGCTTGATTCTATTAGCCAACCACATTAAACATACTGCCCCAAAATAAACCTAGAACTACATACATTGAAGTGCACTCATGAACAAACCATAATTACTCATCTAAGGACTTCAGAATTGGCTTCTTATGAGTATTAGTTGAAAAGCCAACCAGAAGTTATTTTCATAGCATTGTTTATGGTCTACAGAAGTCTTAAAAACATAAGATTCAGGGTTAAGTCACCAAGACAAAACAAAGTTTTTAGTCTGAGGTGTGAATGAATTGGTGTTACTGTCTTCAGTGAAAGGAGCTTTTCATCTCTTCAAGATGAAAGTTAGAAGTCACCACCTTCTTCTGAAAGCTAATATAACTGCAAGTCTGCCACTACTAACATTCGCATGTGTTCAAGAGAAATGCAAGAGGCATGAAAGAGCTTTTTAATTTTTTTCTGCTTTCACTGATAGCACACAAAATCAGTTGGAGTCAAGAACAAGCCTCTACCTGCCGTAGGGATGGAAAGGCCAAGTGCTTATGAACAAGAGCAGCTGGAGTGCTTTCCTTTGCCTTCAGCTATGCTATGAGACTATAAAATGCTGCTAGTTGTTTTTTTTTCTGTGCTTGTGATTCATAACAAACTATGATTCCAGAGAAAACATGTATCTTCCCAGTACTCATGAGGTTATTATTTAATACCATTTAAAGCCATTTGACCAGGACTGAGTATGCATTAGATAACAGATTAGATCAGATCACTCTTCACAGTAATTCAATTACAACATAACTTCTTGAGCCTTCTAAAAATAAGTAGTATAATGGAAGTAGCATGACTATTGGTAAACAAATTAGGTCCAAGAATGACATGAATCAGAATCTTAGCTCTTAGATTCTGGGTGGGGGAGATAGCTACTTACAGATATCAACAACTGATTATCTTCACCAGAAACTTGATTATCTTATTTATTATGCTTATATATGATTATGTTTATGCCTATTATCTGGACATACCACATGGAGGTGGAAAAAAGGAAAAAAGTTCAGCATTTTTTATATTTCTGAAGTTGTTTACCTGCATCCTAACTTCCCACATACACTGAACAAAGCATGAACAACAAAATCCCTGTTAAACATCACCTGCTATGCTCTTGTGTGTCCACTGTACAACATGGACAGAAAGCCATTTTCAGTGAAAACAACGTAAGATTATTCCCACTTGTAAGAGGAAGGAAACCTCACAAGATTTCGAATCAGTCAGTTATGACTGATACACTAGCATCACACAAGGCTTTTGTTCAATAATTCTCATCTCTTCCATTGTTATTGGAGGCTTTTTTGGTGTGTGGTGGTGTTTTTTTTTGTTTGTTTTTTTTTTTTTTTTCCTTTTCTTCAAATCTGTAATCTATGTAAGTGGAGAGAATTCAAGTAATCACATGAGAACTGAACACCAGGAATGAAACAAGCAGCTGAATAGCCTCTTCATTCAGACAAGCAGCAGCTGAATAACTGTCCAACTGGGCACACAGATATACTGGCTTGGCCCTTTAAATAACACCTGCTACCCATGAAGGGAAGTTGTGCTGAAGTTTACTTGAGGTTTTCGTATTTATTAATTTAAATCCATGTGGAAGATAAGAAACACCAGCAGGATGGAAGGACCTCTGTACACCAAAGCACCTTTTCGACTAAAATTTTAAAGATTAGAAGCCCCATTGGGTCATTTACTGTTTCTGCATTTAGCTTTCAGGTAGTTCAGGAAGTATTTTCCCCAAATAGGAGGTTTACATTGTACAAGTAACTTCCTATAACTTGTCTTTAGCTTTTAGACTTACTGAGAGCTGAAACAGAGAACAAAAGTAATTGCCAAAAAAAAAAATCATTACAGCAACACCTTTCAAACATAAGGCAAACTTCTTGCTACAAACAAGATTTCTAGGCTACCCCTAGTCTTTGCAGGTAGAGCCACAAGGAACCATAATTTAGTAATTCTGTTGCTTTCTCCCCCAACTCTTAATCTACATTCTAAGAAAAATACATGGGGTTTTTTTAGCTACCGGGTCCTGGTTTTATATTGGCAAATTCCAATTGAATTACAGCCATGAAAGCAGGGAAACAGCCACCCATATTTTAGCATGAACCTGGAACCTCCCACCTCAAGAGACCTCAAGACCATCACAGCAGTGATGCTGCAGGTTCCCAAGACAACCTCCCCTTAAATAAACCTGCTATACTGTACCTAAACAAGCAAGCACACTGAAATCTGAAATTTAAAAAAAGGAATCCAGGCAGGAAAACAGATTTCCAGAAGATTTCAGCTCACAACAGAAGAATATGTCCACACCAAATGATTCTCCCTTTTCACTCCTGATACTACTTAGCTTACTGACACCATGATCATTACAGGAAAAAATATGCTAATGAACAAATTGATATTTCTATCACGTAAAAGAAACCATAAAATGCATGAAATCATATCTTAATTGCAAACAATTTCCCCTTAAATGCTTGAGACATATCTGCTGCGTTACAATCTTGAGTACTGCATCAGAAGCACCTTACCCATTTTTTTAAAATCAAAATGGCACCTTGCTGTAGCTTATTTACACAGCCTTAACTTCTTTATTTTACAAGTAGTTCTTATTTACCTACCAAAACAGTTTATCTTTTTTCAAACTGCTGTATTACTACACACAAAAAAACCCCAAAACTGAGAGGAGCTCTTCCAGCAACCTTGTTCCTCCTCATACACATCCAGGGAAGCCCACATGCCAGTTTTGCTCACAGAATACATCATATACATAGAAGAAGGTCGCCTGCCCTAACTGACAATTTTAAGTCTCAAATAATTCCCCACAGAGAAGTGGGTTTGAAGTTTAGTGCACCTGTTGAACATCAAACTGGCATTAGTATTTCCGGTGAAGCTGTTCTACATTTAGAATTAGAACTCAAACATACAGGATTAATAGCCCACACGGGCACTACTACTCTACTATTTCACACTAAAGAATGACTAAGCTAACACATTTCTGGCTCTAAGTCTCTAACATAATCCTGTTTCCCCATACACTCTCACTATCATGATCTTCTACATTGAAGTGAACGGTACAAGTGACAGAAATACAGAAGTATCAATCCATACAATACTTGTTTTCAAATAGTAATTGCGGCGATTATAAAATGCCCCCCAAAGCAGCTCTAAGTGAAAGTGGAACACCAATAAAGTATGCTTCTGTTATCAGAAAAAAAACAAGTTTCACTTAACCAGCCAAAGCTTCAAGAACAGAGGAGTTACCTTCTCACAATAAAGAACGCTTACTGACCAACCAAAGGATTTCAAGTTTCTCCTGTCAACTCATCTTAAGCACAATGCAGCAGTACATGGTTTGTATCCTCCGTGATCCTCCCAACAGCCCCATTCCCCTTAGAAGCAGGGAGAGCCATCGGTTCCTTCATGGCTCTTCCAGAAAGTTAAGCCTTCCTCTTACTTCTCCTCCTGGGTTTGGCATAGCCATCCTGGCCAGTTGTACTCCACACAGAACAGATCTGGGAGCTCCCTCTTGCTGGCAAGAACATAACCAGAATGTCAAAAATTTTCATAATGAAGTGGTGCAGTTGAGCCCTCAGGTCACTTAGAGTGCAGATTCATGATGGCCTCAGGTGCAAGATGTTGCTGCAGCTGATGCACGCACAGCACTCCAAGGCTGCTACAAGGTAAGGGTTGACACCTGCATTACTGCAGTCAGCTAATAAAGGAATTGGGTTTGCTTCATAATCTGTGAAACTACACTGTAACGAAGAACCTTCATCAGTAGAGAAACTATAATCTTATACATTACATACATGACAGTTAAACAATTAGACAACCTGGCTTGAGCTCTGAACATTTAGATATCTGATCTGTAAGCAGTTGAAGTTAAGCACCTCTAAGAAATTAAATGCATGAAATAATTCTAGTTATATTCTTTCAGTCTCCACCAAAATACGTGGTGCTAATATACCAACGCTACTCTCAACTCTGAAAGCTTTAGTATAAGGGAACAATTTAGTCTCCCCAAGGCCAGCCATCAGCTGAAGTTGACATGAGAGAGTACTAAACTTCCAGTTTCCATGGAAATGGAATTTGGATTAGTACAGAGATTTCAGAATCTAAAACTCAAAACACTCCAACATTCATTTTCCTGAGAAACAAGGATTCAAGGGACACAGCTGCCATAAACATTAGTGATCCAGTAACTCTGGATCCTGTCTTGTGGCTCCTCATTTTCACTTTGAGGTAGCCATCCCCTTATAAGCCATGCACCACAGAGGTCTATTTAATGGCAGGCAGCCAGCCATATTTTATGAACATGACAGTATCCCAAAACTCTGCATTTGGGAGGACAAACTGGTTAATAGTTATGCAATGGTAATATATATTCAGCCCAATGGTGAACCATACTAGAACAGGAGTGTCATACCATACAACACAACTACAGGGAACACTCAGTTAAAAAAAATAAAAATCTAATTTTTATGGTTAATACAACCCACCAGAATAGCACAGAGACAGAACTGTGAGATTTTTAAACTGTAAAAAAATCCATTGTCTTTAGGCAAGAACCAAAAAGGTATATTTTATCATCACTAACGCAATGCTTCTGCAGCAGCCACTGCCTGGGGCTGCAAGGGAGAATTCCAACTTGTTGATTACAACTGCAGGGTGCTCACTGGCAGCTGAAACAGTTTGCCAATGGTATTTATGGCTCCCGTTCCTTGTGTTTGGCAAGAGCAGGGGAAAGGTAATTTTCTGGAAGTATTTACATTGATTTTGCAACTGATGACACCGCTCCATCTGCTCTCAGCCACTTTGGTGCAGTTTCTTCCCTAATGTATTGCTTTCTCCAAGCTTTGCCAAGGTTTCTCTAGTTCCTGAACTTTGTTCTTCCACCAGGTTTGAAGGGTCCATTTCAATTTGTGAGCAAGAACTTGAGGTATGGACATCTAAGCTTATGCTCTAATCACAGATCAGCAGACAAATAGATGGTATTTCAAATGACTCTGTAAGACCATCGCCTCCAGAAGCCTAAGGATATGGCTGATAGCTTCAACAGAGCTGTCTAATTCCCTGAAATAAGAGAGTCTTGAGGCTAATTCAAAGCAGAATTTTAAAAGAACGAAAACCAACTCATTCCTCGAAGAAAAGCCCAAAAGCCCCATGGAAATCAAGATTTCATCTAGCATTTCAAAATGCAGCCAAGTAAAGCAATATCCTCTTTATGGTAAATAGTGTGCTACCCCAAAAAAATCTGACATTTGAAATTCTCACACAGTAAGTGCAATCCTACCCACAAAACTTGTGGTGTAAATTGAACAGATGGAAAGATTCAGTTTCCACCTGTTTGCCTGACACCTTCCATACACAGAGTTAAACATTAAAAGAACCAGCAAAAACAAATAAAGATTTGAAAGTCTGAAATTTTTTAACTTCAAGACTTTTACCAAGGCAGAAGCATACACTGCTTTCTCCAGTTTTTATACAATGATCAAGCTACCCTTCCATCATGTGTTGATCTGAGACGAAGCATTCCTAAAAAATGTAATAGCTCATCTTACAGCATTACATGTGAAAACAACCCCCCAGAAGTCACATACAGAATTCTTTTTAAGATCAAACATTCAACCCACCATAGAAAAATGGCTTGCAAGGACAGAGATTCCTGAAAAGTGACTATAACTTCCAGTAGCCCATGGAAGAATTAGAAGTTTTTAAACCCCCAAGGACTGAGATAAACAGCACCAGTCTGCTCATCTGTTTCATTTGAAAGTAGGAAAGCAGGTTAGCATGAAACACTGTCCCTGAGAAATAATTCCAATAGGATGAATGGAGAAAAATACTTTAATCCCTTTGGTATCAGTACACACGCGTGCAGATTCATTTACTACTAGGATCAGTCCAGAGATAACTCAGATCCGTGGTGTGTAGTTCAGATTAGATGACCTAAAGGTTTCTTCTGGCACATCTGTCTCAAATTATCTAGCCTATTTGTTGACATGAAGAGAAAGAATTTGCCTCTGAACACATTATTCCTTTCTTCTATCAATTTGATCTTTTCTTCTCATTTTGTTGACTACCTAAATAGAAGAAAAAAGCAAATCACGGCAAGTTAAAAATCAGGTTTCAGCTTTATTCCGCCGTTGCATTTTGTCTTTATTACTTTTAAAACAGGACGTCAATGATAAGCCCAGAAAAGAAAAAAAAAACAATGGATTTGAAATAAGTCTCTCTCTTGCAGGAGCCCTACAATATGTGAGCAACCTACTGCCTGAAGTTATATCTTCTGAGAGAAATTAAAAGCTGAAAAAATTTTGAAGTGACCAATCTCCTTGCCTTCAGGCATTAGACTGAGGTTTGCCTTTGTATCAAATAAAAGGCCAATTCAGCAGCTACATCAAATACAGCAGCTTGTTTTGACAACCTCATTTTTAGGAGATCAGATTTAGCTACTCAGCTTTAATACTCTTGTTTTTGAATTAACCATCTGTTCTGTAACATACAGACAGATCGACCTAATAAATTAGGACGTCAGTCTCAGGGGTCCTGGGGCTAGAACACACATATATACATGCCTACAACAGGCAAACAACAGCCCATCAAGATAAAAGTCAACCTTCCAAAGAAGGAAGTTGCATTGTTGATTTTTGTATCTAGTCTGTGGTTTCATTTTATTCAATCAGCAGGAGGAATGTGAGGCAACACAGTACATACTTCAATCAATTAACACAACAAGGGAGCAATTTTTAAAGGTCTTATACCAAAAAGACTTCTATTTCCAATAGTTGTAAGTCAGAGATCTTAATCTAGGCCCTTTTAAGATTTCCAGAAAGAAAGTATTGCTGTTGCACCGTAAGTTGTCACTGTAAAGAAAGTGCAAAATTCTCATGTGATAAAAACGCAGTTAAAAAGCACTCCACAGGCAATGAGAAGTATTTTTAAAGTCCAGTTGCTGTTAGAGTATGGAAGCTTCTTTTTTCCCCTTTCAAAACCATATACACAAGCACAAATGCTCTGCTATTTTAATTTACAGCAAAAGAAGCCAGGATTTATAGGTGTTGCTTGAGTAGTGAACTTTGTTAACAAACACTTTAATCAATTGATCCCCTTAAGGAAAACACGCTATCAAGAAGGCATTTGTTTCTGCAGACTGCCAGTGAAAATAGCTAAAAGATGGCCAAAGTATGCTAGAGAAACATTTGACAAGCTCAGAGTTCCCAAATCTTTGAACACCCTTTGCCATCTAAGAAATTGCTTCCAATAATACCAATACATTTCTGTGTACCTTGCCACCAGTATCACAAATACTACGGTTTGTAGCTGATACTACTACAATAGGCTGTCCACAGAATCATAGAATTGCCTAGGTTAGAAGGGACCTTTAAGATCATACAGTCCAACCATCAACCTAACACTGATAAAAAAATATCACTGAACCATACTGCTAAGCACTACATAACCACTTCCCTGGGCAGCCCATTCCAATGCTTAATAGCCTTTTCAGTGTAAAAATTTTTCCTAATATTTAGTCTAAACCTCCCTGGTGCAACTTGAGGCCATTTCCTCTCATCTTATTGCCTGTGACTTAGAAGAAGAAACCAACTCCCACCTTTCTACAACCTCCTTCCAGGTAGTTGCACAAAGCAATAAGGTCTCCCCTCATCCTCCTTTTCTCTAAACTGAACAACCCCAACTCCCTCAGCCTCTCCTCATAAGACTTACTCTGCAGACCCTTCATCAGCTTTGTTGCCCTTCTCTGGGCCCACTCCAGCACTTTTTTTTTTTATTAGTGAGGAGTCCAAAACCATACACAGTACTCAAGGTGGAGCCTCACCAGTGCCAAGTACAGGGGGACAATCACCTCCCAAGTTGTACTCACCACACTGTTCCTGATACAGGCTAGGATGCTGTTGGCCGCCTTGGCCACCTGGGCATACTGCTGGCTCATGTTCAGCTGATGTTTGACCAACACACCCAGGTCATTTTCTGCCAAGCAGTTTTTATCAGTTAGGTTGATGGTTGGACTAGACAAGCTTAGAGGTCCCTTCCAACCTACACAAATCTATGATTCTAACAAGAGCCAGTACAACAGCTCTGGCAATGAGCCTGCATGTTATTGTAGTACTTCAGTGCTACCAGCCTTACAATGTTTATTTCAACTCTGAATGAAAGCATTGCATCCACACATGCAGAACCTACTACCATGAACTCTTCTATTCCCGTGCCTATGATAAAACAATCAGCAAAGGATGTCACAGTATAGTGCTATCCTGAGGCTTCCCTTTAAATCTCCCCCAGACTCACAGTGTAGGTTCTATTAACTTAACTTTTAATTTACTCTGATTTGTAACTAAGGAACTCAAGATTTTAAAATTCAGGTGCCTATGCATAAGTAAATAAAACACATGCTGTGATGCTTGGGTATTTGTCAAAGTTTCTAAGAACTGATGCTGTAGTTGCGGAGTATTTTTGTATAAGTGACCACTTAGTGAGTTTCCTTTGCGTTCTTACTCTTGTAAATTTTCATCCATCCCTATTCCATTTCTCTTGAGTGCATGTTCTAGCATTGTTTTACCAGAAAAAATAAGACACATAAAACCACAAATCAGGTAATTGGAAAGAAAAAGGTTTCCACGAAAAAGCAACTTACTCAACATTTTACCAACTATATGAAATTTATAGACCAATACTCGAACCAAAGGAGAAATCTTTCCCTCAACAAATGAGACGACAATAAAATGGTTTGATCAAGGATTTAACTTTGAGAAGTTCTGACGATATAGCAACCAACAGTGTATTAATCATTTATTTGTTCTAAACGTCCTTAAAATCCTATCTTCTGCTCCCACTTCAAAGCTTGCAGCTCAAGTTTGATTTATCATGTTGTACTAGGAGTGAGATGTTTCTGTAAGTTTTAGTTATCACCAGTGTGTTACAAGCACGTTTGTGGCACAGGCTGCACAAGTTTAAATACACAAACACCCACCCACTCTACTATTCCCTTCACAAAGGAGGTGGTGTGTGAACACGCAGACCTGAAATTCTGGATCTATTTAGGCCTATGGTTTTTTTCCATATGCACCTTACTCAAGTTCATGTGCACACCAATTAAGAGACTGATCTCATTGCTCCTCTCCTATAGAAACATCTATATTTTTAACTCCTCGTTACAGGTCTCATCACATATCCTGAATAAGTTTTTTTTCTTCTTCTAAGTCAATACATTTTGCATTAATACCTCTAACATTCCCTGTATTTATAGTAATTTTTTTTCTATTCAATAACTCATAGGTAATTTCAATATTATACATCACAAGCTTCCCTAAAGCACAGTTTGTTCATCTGCTGCATTAAAGTACCACATCATTAGATTCCATATAAAATTCAGATTCTGACAAGCTGAGAACTTAAGCTAGGGTTTACAGTAAGGCCACAATAATTTGCCCTACTCCACCTCTTTAAACAAAGATTCTGCAATGACCAGAAAAAAAAAGATGCAGAGAAAGTCCTAGATATTCAGCATTTATCCAGTAGAAGCGTAATAAAGGTAAGAAAAAATATTATTAAAAACACTTAAGAGCAAGGACTTATTTTCACCTCTGGTTTAATCTGGAAGTATCAGCAAGGCAATCCCATTACAACTAACGGTGGTTACATAGTAAAAAAACCTCTTAAAAAAATTAAGAGAGAAAATTACAGTATCCTTCAGGCAACGTGCAGCAGCCCAGCATCCTGCTTAAAGGAAGGCCAATGCTCAATTCAGACCAGGCTGCTTGCACCAGCTAGGTCTTGAAAACATGGTCTCAAAAGATGAAGATGCTTCTCTAGAAAACGAAAGCTTCAGATTCCTTACATACCATTGTTATTAATAACACAGTTCAGATCATTGACTCACACTAGCCTTAAACGAGTGATAAATCTTTATCTATTTCTTTGTTAAATACCTTTACAGTTAATGAAGTTCAGAGCCATAGAGTTACTACAGTTTCTGAAACATCTGGAATAGCTTTCCTTGAAGTGCAAAAAGTATCCTGTTATTAACACTTAATACATTTTTAAGCAAATCACAATCACTTACAAGTGAGTCACGAGTAAATCTCTACAGGAGTTGAAATAGTCTGAGGCAATAAGCTTCAGCATTTATTGACAGAATGCAATGTGAAGTTCTCATGTGAAGATCAACATGTTTATTCTTGTGGGGTTTTTTAATAGCATAACCTGACACACATTTTTTACAGGCCTACATGGATTCCTACCTTAAGCTTGTCCCCCACCCCGAAAGTAAAGTCCACACACCTGTTAAATGTGTACAAAGCAGCTCATTTCATATCCATGGTACGTGCAACAGGGTATAGCCGGCAGTGTGTCTGTCTTTGAGTGTTAGCCCATGATAAACTGCATCTCCTCTTCCCTGGCCTGCTCTTCAGACCAAACCAGAAAAGGCGATAGTGTAAAAGGCAGGAGAACTGTGTGGTACCAAGCTGCCTACAGCAGCACAGGTCAGAAGACGGGTTTCTTTCCCAAGGGTTTCTTACAGCACAGGAGACTGCAGAGAGATCCTTGTGCCCCCATCAACAAGTACTAAGGTCAAGCCCTGGGTAAGGGAATTAAGTTTACCCAGAGAAGAACGTTCTACTCACTTCCCAAAGATGATTATTCCTCAAAGTCTCTCAGGCAACTCGTGCTGCTGAAGCTTACGCAAAGATTCAGCATCTATCCTTACAGTCCTCAAAGAAAGTTCATTTTTGAATTAAGGTATTATATTCTCTATCAGCAGAGTAACAAACAGAAGTCTTGAAAGCAATCACTTTACTAAAATGAAAGAAATTTTGAAATTTGAAAAATTGAAGCAAAAAACCTGAAATCTACAGAAGATGCAAATGTAGATGCAAGTCACCAATTCAGACATTCAAGTTCTGCCACTGATTCATACACCGTAAAACTGGGCCGAGCAATTAAGCACCAGTAGTATAAAAAATAATGTTACAGATAAATTTCATGGACATGCTTGGCAAAATTAAATCACATGAACAAACCACAGAAAAAACATATCAATACAACCTCAGGGTTCAATGTGAATAACACTTTTGAGATAAACAGGAACTATTTGCATCTCAAGAGTGCTAAAGAACACAATGCAGCCAGTCAGGCACCCTCACAATGGGTTCTCCATAGCAAAACAGAACCAAAAGTTGTCGTTATAACACTGATAGTAAAAAATTTCTCAAAGGATGCTCCCATTGATCTGCCATTACATGGATTTTTTTTTTTAAAAAAAAGCAATAAAAGCTTACGAATTGGCATTGTAAAGTCCTTGGCTTATGACTTTTCTCAAAAGTGTACTTATTCTTAACATCAGGAGTAAATGAATCATGCAACCAAGACTACTTTTTTCCAAGGCCTATAACAATGCACAAAGGTCCAACTACTAACTAGATTTGCCTTGGCTTTAATGCCTCACTCAAACATTGAGTTTACTAGAAAGGACTCACATTAGGCCATATAACTATTTCTTTCTCCCTCTCCCCCCCCCAACAGCACTTCAACAAGCACAGGTCTGACCTCATTACAACTGGTTGCAGAAGTCAGAGAGGGAAAAGACAAAACAGAGGAAAATGAGAACAGCTGATGTACAGCAAGATTATCCTTAAATTCCATCAGGAAGATGAACACACAGACACCTACAAAAAGCTATGTATGCTCTAACAGTAATAGACCACGGGTCATCACAGCTACTATTCTGTAAGAAAAGCTGAAGTAGGTGCTGCAGGAAGAGATGCTTTAAGAGTTGCCAGTAGTTTAGTTGACATACAGCATCTAGGTACCAACTCTTAGATCACATTTTACATACACACTTCGCAACTACTAGGTGAATTGTTAGCTTACCTTGTTTATTCATCACCTCTGAAACCAATTAACAAGCTCATAATGTAAATACTAACTCTTATAGTTAAGCACTTTGGACATAGCTGTGCTCATTTACAAGATGAACACTTCCTTTGATGCTTGTTCCTTAAAAGGTGATTTTAAAATACTGTAAAGTATGCCCTAAGAATATTGTGGTTTAAATTTCTCTTTGCATGAGCTTCTTGTCAGCAGACATGCTATAGTTCAGCTATGCGCACCTTGTTATGATGCTAGGGAAATCAATTAGCTTAACATCTTTTACAGAAGCTTCCCGTGACTTATGCGACAGCACAGGACACAGACACTGTTATGAACAGTTACAGAGACCCACTGGTGGCATCTTGTTTGACAATCGTAACTTTCCATCTGTGCTTCTGTAACATTAGAATAGCATCCTGCTGTTAAACATTTCAAAATACTGACAGAATGGGTCATGTTGACATAAAGTTAATAAAGTACCTGTTTGCAGAGCAGGACTTCATTATAGCAACATCTTGCTGAGATTGTCAACATTATCCCTTACTCAGAACGGGGCATATCAACTACTGGTTCGATGTCTAATTACTTATCCAGTAGCTATTCCTTTTTACATTTTCACACACACACACAAAAAAGCAGCTGGATATCCAAAGGAAGTTTGTCCTGTAATCTTGTACTAAGGTTTGCATTATTAATGAAGCATCTCAGATAGCTCCCTTCTCAGTATTAAAATCAAACCAGAGAGATTCTCATCTGCCCAGTCCAAGAAACCCCAACAAGAATCAGTCCAACAGTACCACCACACATTATGACATCATGCTTTTTATGATCACCACCAGTGATTCAAATAATACCATCCACTGATCTAGCAAACAGTCCTTTTTCTTTTCTTCATTAGACCCCAGTCTCAGGTGGTATCCAAAACTCTGTTACCTCCATTTCCTAATTGCAGAGTTCAGAAACCAACCTCCTTGTAAGCCCCAGAGCTGTCCTGTTGGGCTTCAGACTACCCATGGGTTGGTGCACGAGGAACACATTGTCTGTTCACAGAAGCCACCTACCCAAGCCACTCTATTGAGGATTAGGATCCAGTCTCAGAACAGGGCGATGATGAGATATATCCCATCTGATGGAAAGTGGGAAGCCATTACCCACCTTTTCCACATCAAGGTAATTTTACAGGAGGAATGCGGAGAGGACATTTAAGATACTAGAGCACAATTTTCCCTCTTGTTTCATTTTGCATTCTATTATAGGAAAACTGTTTTCTGACTACCGCATGCTTCACATTCACGCAAGGAAGAAAAAGAAAGGTACTCTTAGAAATAGTACATACATTGAATGCTATCCTCATTCTTACTAATGAAGATGATGGAGGTTAATTTGAAATATTGTCTTCCAAAGCAAAGTACAGTTTGTCCAGAAATACTTATGGACTGCTAAAGTAAGCCACAGTCAGAAAGCATACAGATTTCTAGTTATTTAGGTTTTTGCACATGCATTTAGAATTTCAAGCATGAAGAACACTACAAAATAGAAAAAGAAAAAAAAATCCTTGTTGCATCTATTTTCATACATCCAGTCATCCTCTTTTCTGCTACCCACAATTAAAGGAAATACATTTCTACAAGAGTTGAGGTAAATTATTTAAATCTTTTAAAACAAAATAATACTGTCTAGAAGCAACAGAGCATTTCTCAAGCAGACAGGAAGCCATAAGCTTAAGACAGGAAAGCACATTTCCCATTTTCTTCTATTTATGTTACATTTTTATTTTACAGTGTGTAAATACATTCTAAAAGTCATTAACATTTTCCGCACAAAAAAAAAGTTTGAACTTACATGCCCTCACCACACTAGTGGTTTATGCTCAGGGAGGGAAATGTAGGGCTCCTACAACAGGTAATATTGGCCTACTGTAATATGGAGATACAGGCAATATCTGTGGTCTCTACCCTCCACTGAAGACAGGTATTTTTGTAATGACAAGTAGTGCACACAGAAAATATTTACCTGCCATATGTATTTTAGTATTAAAGTCCAGCTAAAAAAACCAACCAAACAAAAACAAACCCCTAAGGAATTTGACTGCATTTGACAGTCCACACATCTACAATGGTTAATGTTTCCAAGCAGCTCCTCAAAAAATAATCAAAGCTGAAGAGTGAAGGTAAAAGCAGCAGATAAGTGAAACTAAGAACCCTGTCAAGAAAGATAAAAATGTGGTTAGAGGTCAACAAAGGCCAAGGGGAAGGAGAGAAAGAATTCTGAAAATCCCTGGCTTTGGTTTCCCATAAGGGTAAGAGAGATCTGTCAGCAAGAGCACACCATCTCCTGGGGAGCAAGGGAAATGAGTACCACTCAGGATCACAACAGGCCAGATGCTCTAGGTAAGTTAAACCCAACCCTAGAACAAGGAAACAGCAAAGCAAGTGTCCCCTGCCACTGGCTCCAAACAGCTTGGCAGCAGAGGAATGTCTCTATTTGCAGCTGCAAGATATGACGAAGAAAAAGTCCTAGTACCTTCTCCTCCCATCAAAAAGCAAATGCTGTGCTGCAACTAAAGAAACTGCAGAAAATCACCAGTTCACAAGTGGGTATTTAGGAGGCCTTCCTGCAGAGCAGAAAGAAGCAGTAGTGCTGTCAGAGACACAGAGCACACCAACAATTCACTAATTGAATTATCAGAACGACAGCAGGCGCAGTGGGAAGCCAGCAACATGAGGTTGAGGAAGAGCTCCATACTTTAAAAAGCACATTGTAAACTCAACATCTGGTAGGTCAGACCAGGAGAGGATATTCTGGACTGCAGAGACACCTGTAAGCTGACACAGGCACGTAGCTGAGAAGGCCTCTGAGTGAGACACTTGTCTGGAAGGCAGCAGACCCATGCAGTATTTCCAGCTTACCCCACGGTGCCTGCAGGCAGGTCACGCCAACACTGTCACCAGCTGTTCATTCCAGCCATTACAAGAGGGTAGTACTTGTCACACTGGCACCCCACAGAACCTAGGAGTAGGGGTCAGGATCTCATCCAAGACCTCTGAATACTACAGTAACAAATAACTGGTGATAAGTTGTTTTCCAATGCACCACAAATAGAAGAGGGACAAGTCCAAACACCCAAAACACCTCACTTGACAAAAATTTACATAAGCCAAACCCACCACTTGAGTACTTTTCAAAGTACTGGTTCTTGGCTGCTGGCGAGAGCCCAGCTCCCTTTCACTCTACAAGGGAAGGATGCTCACCTTTCCTTGAACTTCTGCTACACAACATGACCTACCATGCACAGAACTTCCATTCACAAACAGCAAACTCACAATGGAGTCTCCCCCCACAGCACATATCACCTCCTGAAGGTGTCTTCCCTTCATCTTCCAGTTTTGCCTGCAGGGACTGCAAGTTCCTCTGCTTTGGTAAAAACACAGAAGAAACAAGAAGTCAGCTTTTCCTGCCAAAAAGTAGCAGGCCTAAAGCAGAGTATTATCATAATTCTTGAGTTACGAGGTCAGAGTTTCCTTGCACCAGATTACCCTTGCAAGTATCCATCCTACTTGTATCAAAGGCCTCTACAGAGACTTCTCCAGTCTCACAGAGACTAGTTTAATCTCACATAACACTGCTGTATTCTGCATCAAATTGGTCACCTTCTGGTGTGTTCTTGGGAAACAAGGAAACAATTATGTCAACTTTGCACATATTTCATTTTGTCATCCCTTTAAGTCTTTAATGGAAGAAACGCCCAAACACTTTGTATTTATATTATACCTCAGTTTGAGACGAGTTAAATTCACAGGACATGAGCTAAACAGGTAAACTGGTAAGCAAACACAGAATTGCAGTGAAAGAACACTGATAATAAGACAGAAAACTACTTTTCTATTCAGACTGTTCTGTAAATTCTTGTTAATTCAGTCATTTTTTGACAGATCTTATTCACAAGAATGAGTTTTGACGAAAGGTTTTACCATGCAATTTATCAACTTCAGGAGAAAAAAAAAAAAAAAAAAAACCACAAACCTATCAATGTTCCCTTGTATGATAAATAGCCTTTGTTATCTCTTTGGACTATCAGGTTACCCATTCCGATCCCACTAATAGCATGAAAGCATTGCATTGTATTCAGCAACTGTTCTTTGTTAGTCCCCTGCTCATCAGTGCCGACTCCACTACTTGGAATACACAGTCTCAAACACGCAGCTTATTCATTAAAAGTTTCTGTCCTTGTTCCCAACATAGCCAGTGCAAAGACTTTGATTGACTTGGAGACATGGATTCTGATGACTGAGCTTGTGTTTTACAAAGCCACACAATCACTTTTTGATGAGCAAAGACGAAGACACTTCCAATACTGACTTTTTAATATTATTAGCTGTAGCATCTTCCTACTTAATTCTCCAGGAAGAGTTTGACATGCAGAATTCAGCTGAGTTCCTTAGTCTTTATTTCATTTACGTGTCACATTGAAGCAGGAGAAGCCAGACAAGGATCTCCAAGGATCCTCGAAATCTTTAAGAAGTGCTTGCCAAAAAAAGTGTGATTTAATGCAGAACCAGGGTATTTGAGTTTAAACGCACTCTCCCCTCTATCTGAATTGAAAACTGCTTTCTTTATACTGAACTTCACTTAATGTCACACCAGTCAGTACTAATTACTGGATAATAGCTATAAATTCACTAATTGGCAAATTACACGCAGCTTTTCCATGGCTTTAAACTTAAGAAACAGAAATTGGCAACAAAAATACCTACTTTTTTTAGAGAGAAACAAAAGACTGCTTTGCTCTCAATCTCAGTTTACTTAAAAGGAGGTGATCACAATCAGTATAGGCATGGCATGAGGGAGGAGAAGGGAGAGGACAGAAAGCAGATCTGATCTGTTGAAGATCCCCAAACAGCCCCGTGACAAAAACAACAGACTCTCCAACTTCTAAAGCCACGCTGTCTCCCCTACTTTGGCACAGACAAAAAACATCTGGCCGCCTAGTGGAATTATAGCCCTTCCTTATCCCTGCTCATGAAACTGCTGACTGATGATAAAACAAAGTTTCAAAAGGTTGCTCCGGAAACTCCAAGCCCCCTTTAAATAATGGCTTTGGAAACACTGACAAACACTCCAGGAGTCGGAAAAAATATTTCTGGCAAAAAAAAATATTTTCAGTTCAGTTGAAACAAAAGGAAGTTACAGCTCTTAAAAGACTAAAGGGAGGCATACAATAAAAAGAAAGCACCAACACAGCCTCACCATTTTAAAACTGGACAATCTAAAGACACAGCAAGGTGCATGCTAGAAACACGTCGGGTACTGCTGCAGTAAGGGAAGTAAGATGCAAGGTTACACCTAGTAAGCTTTCAAAGCAAGTAAATTAATTCAAACTACAATGTCAGCCGTGAAGCAAGGGCAGAAGCTGGATGGAAGTCACCTACATTACACATTTCTAGAAGTTTCCCTCCCCTTTCCTTTCAAAGATAATAAGGCATTAAAATCTGATGTCTCAAAATACAAAAAAAACCCCAAACCCATCACGACTGCCGACTCTTGGAGAAAGACCTATCTTTTCAAAGGCAGAAATGTCACATTACAGTACAAAGGCAGGAGTAACAGTACAGCAGAGGACAACACTGAAGCTTACCTTCAGGGTTGTGCTGCTTGTTTGCAAGCGAAAAAATAAATCCTGGAGTGCCCCACAGTTTTTCAAAGCTCAAATATCCTCTTAGTGCATCTGCATGATCATTTTCCATTCATAAAGAAGGTTAAACCCTCTTAACTGAAACACACATTACTCTATCTAGGTACTTAACCCAATCCTCAAAATGAATGTCAGTCTCGCACAGAAAAGCTTCAAGGATCTTTACAGGTTATCAACAGTTTACTTGTAGTTTCGCTGTTCATATTTCTCTCTGAGTTCCAGTATAGAGAGTTCCAGACTAGAGAGAATACGTACACCACAACATGAAGATTCAGTTCACAATCAGTTGAGACCTGTCTCGCACAGCAGACTTAAATATCAGAACTTAAGTAAAAACATAAATTGTAATACTTTGAATTGGCAAAATCCTTGTGTATCATAGTGCACAAATACCCAGTTTTTTTCATATGTTACCTCGATTAAGTAGTGGAATTTTCCTCAAACTCAATCTGAAATAGCACAATGTAATTAGCTCCATTTTTAATGTTACTTGTAATGTTTTGGAACTAAAACTAATTCAGTAATGCACATCGCTGTCTTTGCGGTGATCTGTTAACTATCCCATGTGTTTTGGCGGGGGGGGGGGAATCCACTTTTGTTTATGAATATTTACTCATTTAAATTACAGACCTAGTTTGTTACACACAGAGGAGACTACAAAGATGACCTTCTGTCCTCATTACCATTCCTCACTTCTTGTGCTAAAGATAGCATAGAGAGTAAAAATAAATAAATCCTCAATAGCATTAGGAATTAGACAATGTCATGTTGAAAGATACCCAAATGATGAGCCTTATCTCTCCTCAATGCTGGGACGGCAACGGGGCACTGACCCATAGAGGGGAAGGTAGTGTTTAAGCCTTTGCTAGGTGGTCTCTTCATAGTAGGCTCCGTTCCCAGCTGTAATTGCTTGTCAGCCCTAACAGGATGCCTGAACACTCTAGAATAGTTCAGCAAAGCATTTAAACAGATGGATGGTACAGGCCACTGGTACGAAACTCATTTTTTCTCTGGCCATGGCTCTTTTACAGCAAATTTCTTTGAAGTTTGTGCCACTGAGGAATCAACAACAGCTGAGAAACATGTGTTATCATACAACATTGAGCACAGCAACAATACTTGCACAGCAAGACGCTTTTGTTCAATAATCCCAGACTACAGAAAGCATTACAATGTCTTTTGTTGTGGGTAAGTCCTTTTTCCAAGCACAGTAAGAGAGTAAACACATCCCTCCCCGCCTTTAAGGAGTAACTCAAAAGTAAAAAGGTGAACTAAGTGGATTTCAGAAGTGCTCCCCATCTGAAAGCTTACAGCGCCTATCTCCTCAAGTCCTCTCAGAGATATTCAACACTCTCTGTATATTTACGTTATCACAAAGACCTCTGGATGCTTACAGAGATTTGAGCGAAGTAATAGACCAGAGGGGCCCAGGCTGCAGTCCCCGTGACAGACGTGACAAGCTTCAGCTCTAACCCACCTTCCTTTCCCAGGCAGGACCAGTTCTGTGATCTCAGCTTCACAGGAAACAAACCAGAGAGTGTGGAAACAGCAGGGCATTGTGCAGCGCACACAGGCTAGTCTCCCTCCTCCGCCTATTTTATCAGTACAGAGAAATATGACATACAGTCTTCAGAATACTAACAGGAGAGAACAGGAACATCCTCTCCTCAGCCAGGAAAACTATTCCTGTCAAAGCAGTGAGATTACCATGCACTTTGAAGGGGGTTAGAAAGGATAGCAAGAATTATTTATTTATGAAATTGAATTTGAAACTAGACTAACTGTCCAGATTCAGAAGCACAGAGCTAGATATGTGCATATGCAAGAGGACAGTAAGTTATAACCCAGAGCTGATGTGGCTGTGTAATAGACTACACAGAATCAAGTCTGATTTTCACTGAGGAGAGAGAACTACCTGCAACAGAGCAGAGCCTTGCATTTAAAAAAATCTGCAAGACTCAAACATTACAGGAAGTCAGGCATTGAGATTACAACACATCCCATTATGGCATAAAATCCCTACCCCAACACAAAAAAACATTACAAGAAAACTTGAACTTTCACAGAGGCCCTAGAAACCACACAACGTTCACATTTAATTTCAAGATAGAGATCTTAAAAGACTTAAAAATGCAAGCAAAACCCTAAAATTTGAAAGTTAACAAAAAAACCCTCCACTCCTAAACCAATCTCGTAACTACAGAGCTCATTGGGGGGGAGGGGTAGAGAAAATTACCAGGAGCAGCACGCATGATGCTGATGGGGGTCCTCAGCCCAGCCCCTACAAGACAGTGTTCAACCCTGCAATTCAATTTAATAGTTTCTTTCTAGAGAGGCCAACAATGCCCTTCAAATTCAGCCTGAGGCAAACTGTTAAGGTACCAAAGAGGCAGCACACAGAGGTATTGTCAGAGATATACAAGGAATAAATAAAACTCTAGTCTCAAAACCATTACAGCAATGCAGAAATCTCTCAATATGAATGGTAACGATCAAGAGTTCTGCTTTACAACTTTCAAAGAATGAATATTAGCACAAGCAGAACTACCAGCTGACCATCACACAAAACCACAACTAAAGAAGGAGTAATACACGTAATTCTTAAAATCATGTGTAAAAGCACTTAACAGATTCAGGAACATCTCCATAACCAGTGAGGCATAGGCCAGAAGGTAGCTTCGGCAGAGGTCATACTGCCATGCGATGGTAGAATCTGGAACAGAACCCGCCACCCTCCGTGCTCAGCTCCACACTTCGACAATTCCTTCTTTCTACCTAACATGTTCCTTTCCAGGGCTTCCCTCGAAAGGATTTTTAAAAGTGATGCTAATCAATTCAATTTAGCTCTTTAGAACTGTTGGTGGTGTCTCCAGAAATAGTCCAAGGTACCGTTTTAAAAGACTTAAGCTTCTTGCTAATACAACTTGTTATTTTTCTCCTTCTATTTCCCCCATCCCAAAGTTTTTCATCGCCAGAGAAGATTAAAAAGAGAAGAATTAATTGAAACAACTGACCAAATCCAGCTGGGCTTTTTGGGGTGGGCAAGGAGAAGGACAGAGAAATTTCTTCAGTGTAAAAAGTGGACTACTCAGTTGTCCCAAAGGGCACGCATCTCAACACTAGGAATGCCAAGCAGTCATTTCAGTTCCCTCAACTATTGATCACATAGCAAATCATTTTTGCCTGTAAGACACAAAAAAAGAAGCACTTCAATTTAAAGTATAGCCTACTTTCTCATTAGATACGCTCAAATAAAATCCTATCTGAAATGGTATTTTCTCTCCTCCTTAAAGAAAGAGGGAAAAAATGCAGGGCATACTTAATTTGCAATTTAGCCACCCAACCTTGTGGTCTTCTGGAACAGTATCTATCCAAATAGGCAATGCAACCAAGTTCCACACAGTTTCCTTCTGACCTAAAAAGTTAACATTTTATTTGTGAACTACATTCTCTTCACTCAAAAAGACACAGCTCTTTACTTTTAAAACATTTTGTGCAGTCACACGTCTACCAAATACAATTAACTGAGAGCTCGAAAACCCTTTAACAGGTGTCTTTGCAGAAATCATTAGGCAATTGATTTACTCGCTCTCCACAGCCCAGGACATACTTAACTGTAACATGCAATACAGATTAGAGCTGAGGCAGAGGCTTACCAGGTCCGAACCAGACTTCATAAACCACACAACAGCACTTTTTGACACGGATGTGAGCAGTTTCCGGCAATTTTACTAATGTGCCAACCTCTGATACATCTGCAGTTCTGAGGATGGAAAGCGTGACAGGTGTAATTCTAGAGGGGACACTGAAATCTGTCACCTTTCCCCGCTTCTGATTTTCCACACCGATGAAGCCCACGAGCAGTATCAAACCACAATTTTTCACGCCGCTCTGCCAGCATATTAAAACGCCGCTTCCCTGAACAGAAAATAGGTTGGCACACGCTGGACTACTCCAACCCCAAACCGGACCCTGGAAAAGACCTTCCCAACAATAGTTGGGAGCTGCCTAGAGCAAGGAGCAGAATCCATTTTCTTATCCTTTAAAGTTCACCCCTCTGTATTGCTCTATTGTACTGTATTTCATTAACCTTTTCCCATCAATAGCCTCCCACCAAAAACAAAAAAAAACCAAACCAAAACCAACCAAACCAATCAAAAGAAAAAGTCCCATACATTCCCTGTTGGCAAAACACATTTCCTTTTAATCTATTTTTTTCCCCCCTCATCAGGGTAGAGAAAAAGCAATGGAGGGGTTGGGGCAGGAATAAAAGATTAATCTTAAGACAAATCGGCACTGTCTGGGGAGGGGGGGAAGACCAAAACAAACAGTCCACGTCACAAAAAAAAAAGAAAGAAAGAAAAAGAGAAGAAAAAAATAATTAAAAAAAAAAACAAAGCAAAAAAGGAAAAAAAACGGGAAATAGAAAAGAGAAAGTAGAAGAAAAAGGAAAAAAAAGAAAAGAGAAAGAAAAAAGGAAAATAAAAAAAGAAAAAAGAGAGGAAGAAAAGGAAGAAAAGAGGGGGAAAAGAAGAAAAAAGAAAAAAAAAAAAAACAAGAAAGAAAAAAGAGAGAAAAAAGAAAAAAGAGAAAGAAAAAAAATTAAAGAAAAAAAAAGAAGAAAAAAAGCCCCAGGCTTGCTTTTCCTTTAAGGGACAGTAAGAAGGGAATAACAATAATAATAAAAAAACCTACTACAACGATTTCCCCGTGTAAGAAAAGTAGCTTCCGAACTCCCACGGACACGGAGAAGCAGCCCTTACTTTTCCACGCGAAGCCTGAAGGAAGAAGACGAAAGGCCGGGAGAGAGGAGAAGCAGCCGGGCAAGTAGCGGAGGAAGAAGCGAAAAGACGGGAAGACACGTCCGGAGGAGCCGAAAAGACCAAGAAAAAAACGAAACAAAAAAAAGCAAATCCAAAATTGAAAACGTGAAGGGAAGTGAGAAACGGCCACCGCGGCGGAGGGGAAAGTTGGCGAGCGCCGGCAGAGGGTAGAAGGGGACAAGGGAGGCGCGGCGGCAGGGACGGGTCACAAACCCCGCAGCGGGGAAGGAACGAGGGAGCGGGGCGGGAGGCGGAGAGCCGGGTGGGTTGCGGGGAAGGCAGGCAGGCAGCACGGCGGGGCAGCGACGGGAAGGCTCCAGCGGGACGAGAGGGCGGCGGAGTTCGCCGCGCACTTANCATCCCCGGAGAGAGTGGGTCGGGGTCCCGCTGGAAGAAGAGCTGCTGGAGAGCTCTGGTACCGAAGGAGGGGAAGAGAGAAGCAGCCCCTGGCTGGGGCATAAACTTTGGTTATTTCTTTTTTCTTTTTCTTTTTTTTTTTTTTAATTATAGTTTTAATTATTTTTTTAAATTTTTTTTCTTTTCCAGAGATTTTGCATCAAGAACGCCCTCGGTGCCTAACTTATTTTCTTTCTCAATTCAGAAAAGGCGGCAGGCAGTCTTTCCTATTGTTTCTGCTTTGGGTTCTGATGATGGAAAATTCCCCGCCAAAAAGAAACAAAACAAAACAAAACAACAAAAAACCCAAACCAAACCCAAACCCACACACGAACCCAACAAAAACAACAAACTCAGAGGAGCGAAGCAGGCGGCTGCTTGGGGCGGAAAAGTTTGAATAAGAAGTTTTAATCGGTTTTATGCAACTTTGAGTAGGAAAAATTTCTTAAAAAAAAAAAAAAAAAAAGAAAATCCAAAACTTATTTGGAAATGAACTTCAGGCATCTTAACCCTGCCTGTGAAGGTTTGCCCTGGGTCTGCTTTCAGTCACCAGCAGCAGAAGACGGTTGTCATTCCCTGAGCTGGTGGCCTTTTCCAAACTGCTTGGTCACCATGTTTAGAAATGACATATTGGTCACTGGAAGTTTCATCAAGAGAACCTTTTTTTTTGTTGTTATTTGTGTTATCACCATTTTAATAATATCCATGGGCTTTTGAGTGTAGCATGCTTTCTTTTTCAATCTTAGATGGGTGTTTTAAGCCCTGATCCTTCAGTTGAGAGCAGGATTTTGCTTCAACATGACCCTGTGTTGATGCTAGATGAAGAATAGCTTACAAGAGCATGTACCTACTTCAATTTAAATGCAAACATGAAAATGTTTGCAAGAGTTGGGTTTGGGGATGCTCCTACAAATATTTCTGGTGGGTCTGGCTCTTGAGTTATGATCACATCTTCCTTCATGGCTTCATACCACTGAGTATGGTTTCTGTAAGTTTTTTTTGTAAGCACACCTGGCAAAAGACTGAAAAAGTCTTATGGACGCGTAAGGGCTTCTAGTCCTGACCTGTGTCTACACCTTTTTATGCTCTGTTAGACAGGAGGAGGTGCCAAACAGTCTGAAAAAGACCTTAAAGCACAGCATGAAATTAGGTAAGGTTAGGAAGAAATTGCAAAGATCAGGATAATCTGTTGGTGAGCAAGTGGTTTGTGTGGTCAGCTACACACACACACCTTCTTCACCTTAAGAAACTGAAAAAATCCAACACTGGAAGGATGCCTTCAGGAGGAAGGAATGGTCCTGATGACCAGTTATACTGCAATCTACTGGATGAGATTTGTTTGCACTGGGTATTTTTTACTATGACTTCCAAGAGTGTCAGTAGGCAGTTCACAGGCAGGGAAAAGACATGTGTTTTCCAGGTAGATTGTTTGTTGCAAATATTTAACCAAATGTTCCCATAAAGATCCCCAGAAACACTGTGCTCAGAATACACCTGTAACCACAACAAGAGCTGTAGAACTCATGGAAGATCCTTTCTCAAAATCCAGGCTTCTCGGGGACCCTGATGAAGGAAGGGGAGTGATCTGGGAAACTATTGAAGCTATATGACCTGAGAAGTTATTGCTGGAAGCAGAAAAGCCTTTTTCAAGGAGTTAATGGTTTACTGAAACAAGTACTTGATAAGTCATTGAGTTTGTATTGTTTACCTCTCCAGGTGTTCAGCAGAACTGGGAGCCGGAACATCAAACATCACGTTTTCAGTTGAAAGCTAGCTCACTGATTAGTTTCTCCAACCCAACGAATAATTTCTGTACACTTGCTATTTCGTTGCTTGTTAGAAATTTTATGTATTAGTGAATGAAAACCACTCTTTCAGAGAGAAGAAATTAATGGCTTTAATTAAGTCATTTCTGGTGAAGATGTTGAGAACACGCAAAACAAGGCATAAAGTGTTTATTCTCACTATTGGCGTGATATTTCACTTGCTGGCTGTGGCAGAGCTTTTGTAGCTGGAAAGAGCATTGGCATTTTTAATATTCTAACGTCTTCTTTTTCCTACTTCTGATTTGTAATTTAGTTATGAAGGCACCAAAGGTAACACGTTTCTGATGCTTAAAAATAATGAAATTTTCAGAGGAATTTTTGCACAGGCTGATAAGCCAGTATGTCCAGGGAGGGCATCAAATACATTTTTCAGAGTGATTTTTCACATCAAAAATGGAACTCTTTGGGAAGAGGAGGTGGTGGCAAAAGAAAAAAATCAAATCTCTGCATTCCTGGGATTGCATAAACACGTAGATTTTGACCAAGGCTACCTCCAACGGGGAAGATGGCAATGATCATTTAAGAAAAAATGGGGAGAAAATCTAGTCATAAAATAGGGCTAGAATTGTGCAAACACCCTCCCTATGTAACATAGCAGCCTAGTTGCTCTTTGAGCTATATTGAAAGAGCAAGATGCCTTGTTTTCCTGGAAAATTGGTCAGGAAGACATTATGGAGTGATGGTAAATTGTACCAGCCAAGGACATGGCTTTGTGCCATTGCAGGATATCACTGCTGTGGCAGTCAGTTTCTCACCATCAGTGCCCACCCCAGTCACTTCCAAACTTACGTGTAATCCTAAGTAAATTGTGGGTTTTTTATTCACCTTCAATCAGTCCTTTCTTCGGACATTGCTGGAGAAAGGTAGCCCTGTAAATCAGTAAAACGTTTAAGCACATCCTTACATGTATGTGGTCATCCTGACAATCTAGCCAGAGATGTTTTAAGATCTGTATCACTGGTTGATGTTTTGGGAGGCAGATTTCCCATAAAGATCCTGCTTTGGTTCTGCCGATCCCATAAAGATCCTGCTTTGGTTCTGCTGAAGAGATAATTAAAGTATCCCAGGAAAGGAGTAAGACGTCCTTTTGATGCTAGCTCTGAGTGTTGCACAGAGGATTCCTTACACCACACAGCCCTACACTCACAGAGTATTACACACATGTTTTTATGGAAAGGAGAAAAAGGACAATATAGACCCACATGCTTTTGGCTATCTAAGTTTTCCAAGAATTATTTGGCCTTTCTGACCAAAACCAGGAAGAGAAAGTTTCTGAGGTTCCTTAATTTCCTCCTCTCCTCGATCTATCTTCAGCTACTGCTGCCCTTCCCACTATCATTTTGCCTTGAGAAATCCAATGGGCTCTTTAAATATAATCCAGACTATAAAATCGGGTTCACTGAGAACACAAACATCTCTCTCTGTGACCTCCTCTGTGTATCATGTATTTGCAGTAAACTCCTCATGGTCAGAATAAAACAGCTCTGTCTCTACAAACACTTTCCTGAGAAAAAAAAATAAAGTAGGTCTAGATTCAGCAAATCATTTAACTGGGTACATATATATTTAAGCACGTGAATAGTCTCAATGGAACTGCTTGCATGATCAAAGTTAGGCGTGTGCTTAAGTACTTTGTTGAATTTGGTCCATGGCAAATAAATCTGAACTGATACTCAACAAGCAGAAAAACAAGCTAATTTGGAGTGGGGTTAATTTATGCCCTGCAGTGTATTTACTTAACTGTAAAATGAACATTTCAAGAGGCTGGTTTGTTGGTTTTTTTTTTTTAATAGAGCTGCTGTCTGAAATTCAGGGGAAGCAAACATCAGATTAGAATTTAAGTGCATTCTTCAAGCTCTTTCTTCTTAATTTTGTTGTTCTCTTCAGTTAATATTTATTTATTGGAGCCTGAAGAGCAGTAGTTTCTAGTTGTTTCTCCTCTGAGTTTTCTAGATTTTTATTATTATTTGCAGGTTATTGAGTATGAGTGACATGCTGTGTTAGATACATAGAAAAATTCCTTAAAATGGTTGAAATCCAAAAGACTGATATTCCAAGATGTGAAATACGTTCAATTTTCATTTCTCATAGCAAATTCTTGATGATCCCAGAGACTTGCAGATTTCAAGACTCGGGTCCATGGAAGGATTTAGCTCAAATTAGCTCAAACAAACAAATCCCAACCAAATTCCTCCCTTTTCCTGGCCTGGCCACATATCTTAATTCACATTAATTGGGGAACTAGCCTGGAATAAATATCCAGGGCAGCCCTATACTCTTATTTTTGTTGCCAGTACCAGCAGCAATACCTGGTGTCTCTCCCAGTTCGTGGTTCCTGCTTACTCACAGTATGAATATATACAGGGGTGTTACAGTTCTGAGAGGCAAGATATTAATTACTCATGAGTGTGGCCCTTCTTTTTAATGCACAGGAATGGGAGTCGAATACGCCTGGTTCTATCTATTAATCAATAAAAGGCTCTTTTCCTCTGTTTTGCCTTGACTACCTGAAAGTCATTTCCTTCCTTCGGAGAGAGTTCAGTTCACTCAAATTAGAGGAATATGTTGAAATCTAGGGCTGGGCAGAGGGGATGTTTTAGAGGAGTGAAAACATTACTAATGGATCTCACCCCTGTGCATTAGGCATAAGATTATAAGATCTGGATGAATACCTATAAACCAGGTTTTAAAGTTTTCACTGGCCTGTTTAAATTAAGTTATATGACATGGTCAGTTGTAAATCATAGTATTTAAAGTATTTTTCTTAAAGTTCTGTCTTCCATAGATCATTGCACAAGAGTCTTGGCTTTCAATAGAAGAAAAAAAAAGAAGAAAAAAAAGTAAGTTTGTAGTTGTCATGGTTACAAAGAAAAGCAAGAAAGGTGTGAACCTTGACAGTTTAAAATCCAAAATGCAAATAGGAGGATATCTAAATGTCATATGGTATGGGGAGAGAAGTTACCAATAATAGTCTTTAGACATTTAATTTTTATGTGAATGACAAGAAAATGCTTTGCTAATTAAGTTTTATGCAAATACTTTCCATCAAATAAACATCCCTATGGGAACTCGCCTCCATCCTCCCTAGAGAAGCTAAATGGTGACAGTACCACTACACTAACCAAGGACTGAGAAACCACTGGAAGGTCAAGCTACTGGAGATGAGAGTTCTGTTGAAGAGTTGGTTTAGTATAGAAAAAAATCTCACACCTGAAAAAAAATCCACTGTCAGGGACAAAAATATTTGTCGTAGCTAGGAGTGAATGACAAGTGAAAGATTTTAATTCGGAAACTGGAAACGTGCGCTTGAAACAGGTACGGTATTTAATGTAGGAGTTAATTTGCTTGATGTCTGGAAACCTGTGCCCTTCTCTGATCAAGGACCTTTATACAAGAATACTCTTTTATAATGCATAGAAAAGTTGGAAAATCCTTATGATTCCAATGTTTGTTTGTTTTTCCTGTAAAACACAGAGGAATCCCCTCTCTCTCCAGGTCTGACACAAAGCTTTGAGATACTAGGGTCTCCCTTAACGAAGGTCACAAAGCAGCAATACATCAAGGGCCTATCATGGTACTATTGCTTATGATTTAGCACAATTATAATTTCCAGTGTAAGATAGGGCTCTATGAGCTATATATTCAAATAAATTTTTAACTATATTCACTTTCAGTTTATAAATCCCATTTTTGTTTTTCTTCCACGAAGCCGGCAAAAGTATTCCAAAAACATGCCTACTTTTTATGCACAGATTTCTATCATGCACATGAAAAGAAACACTAAACCTCTTTCATATTTTGCCCTTGTCAATAAATTCTAAACCCTCTATTTTTCCTACCACACAGTACTTTGTCTCTATTGAAAATGATGGGAATTACCTGTCCCCTGAAGCGGCAAAATCAAGTCGAATATACTTCAAAATACAAAGAGTGCAAAATTTCAAAAACACTTTAGTAATTCCAGAACTTAAGCCCCATTTTCATAAGTAAGTTAGGGCCAGATTTCCAAAGCTTTTAGAAAATGCAAATAGATGCCTAGAGGGCTTTCAAAAGCACACATCAAAATGGAGAAGAAAAAAAAAAAAGAACCAAACCCTGAATAAAGTATTGCTGCTGAGTTTGCATGGGAACACCAGAAGAGTTTTTTTTTTCTCATGGATTTTTTTTTTTTTTTTTGAAAAGCCTGGGAATAAACTCTAAAATGATCACTCTGCAACAGATTTTCAAAGCTATGTGATAGACGGTTTTGGTCATCCTAGCAAATCTGTTACAGCAAAAATTGATGCTTTGCTTCGCAAGGTCTGCATTTAACATGAATTCAGGAGATTAATTTCTTTGTTGAAAACAGTTTCCCTGTTGATGTGTAAAGTCTTTTTCGCAGTCTCACTCCTTGCTTTTGTGGTCCGTCAGTTGGGAAACATGAGAGGGCAAGATACGTGCTTTTAACAAAGAACTAATTTCCTGATCCTTCTGACCTGAGTGCGCCAAGCTTCCCCACAGAGAAACAAATTGGATGACTATTTTAGGATAATTGGGTAGTTTGATGCCTTACAAGTTATTGGAAATCAGAGCTGTGAAAAGCTCTTTCCTGGCTTTACCTGCAGTTGCCCCTCATCGAGCACTTTGTTTTTGAGAGGTTTCATTTTCTGTCTGCTTCAGACACAACTGCAAAAGAGCAAAGAAAATAGCAAAAGCAGATTTGTGAGAAGGTTTCAGATACATACATTATAAACTGGTTGTTCTTGGGAATAAAGCTTCCTTCCTCCTGCTTTTCTTGTCCCTTCTGCTCTTCCTTTTCCATGGTGTCTTTTTAAATCCAAGATCTTGTGTGCCTGCGTGACGCTCCATCCACAATTTACAGATCTATGCACATCCCCACTGGATTAGCGTTTCCCACATTAAACTTTTAAGGGCGTGTATCTTGGCTTCTTAGGTCTATTGGAAGTACTTAGTTTACTGGTAAATCAAGGTGGGAGGTCCTCACTATTGGCTTGTGCCTTTTCTCCCAGCTAACGAATCTTGGAAATTTATTGTGTAACATCCTAATTCCTTGTCCTCCTTGGGGTAGCCCACAGTGGGAGCACTGATGGATCTGGTCAGTTACTCAGTAGCACATGGAGTCACAGCCTAGGAGAGGCTCTTCTAGGACGGGATGCTGCCCTGCGTGCTCCCCAAGGTGCTCTGTGCGGAGGTTTCCCAGTGTGACCCTCCCTTCTAATGCCACAGGTGGACATGTCTGATGTTTCCTGGCCCAGGAGAGAGCTCTGTTGATAGTCATCAAATGAGCTTCTGGGGATAACGAACTATAAACCTGTTTCAGAAACTTTCACTTGAGCAGACCGGTGATCTTGGAGGCTGTAAAGGAAATAAAGCCTTCACACTGCTTTGGGGTTCATGATGGTTTTAAGGATGGATGGGAACTATACCTAGGAGTTGAGTGGGCCAGTTCTAAGAAGAGGGCCCAGATTCAGCTTTCTCTTGGATTAAGTGTTTGAAAATACCATTGGACTGGTTAAAAAATCGCTTGGCTAGTCAGTAGCAGAGCTTGGCAGCTGAGCTTCAGGCTCTGAACTCATGTGCTTTCAGCACTAGACATCACTGGGCTGCTCCATCATCAGAGTAACTCCAGACCCAGAGTTACAGCTCCAAACACTACTGATGGGCGATGTTCAACTCCACAGAGGTAACTCTGAAGAAGCAGATTGGCACCCCTTTCCACAGGCTGTTTTCTGCTCAGCCAACACTCGGTCCCATGGGTGCATAAGAAATGTGAAGGTGTGTTTTCCAAAACCTCAATATAAGGGAGAAAGCCTCACCCAGGCTAGCTGAAGACAAGGGTATGGATACGCTCACGGGAGTGACTGAAGCAGAGTAGAGAGATACCCAAGCCTTTACAGAGTAGCCATAACCAAGTTGTTTTGTA
Source organism: Thinocorus orbignyianus (assembly GCA_013400375.1). Lineage (NCBI taxonomy): Eukaryota > Metazoa > Chordata > Aves > Ciconiiformes > Thinocoridae > Thinocorus > Thinocorus orbignyianus. The sequence continues at coordinate 497,711 of VXBW01005306.1, forward strand.
AGGTTGGGTCTGACCTGAGATCAGGGCAAGCTAATTTACCCCTCTGGGAAATTGCTGAATACAATGTACCCTTTTCTACATTAAGGAAGTATTTTAGAGCAGTTATTTAAAACTTGCAACTCTCTTACTGAATAGGAAGCCCATTCTGGCCCAGCCACTTCCCTTTTTGTGGCTCCACAAAGCCACATCATTTTGTAGGTGGGAAGGACTGGTGAGCTGCACAGAGCTATCAGAAGGTGGGTTGCTGCTTCTTATAATCTGCCGTGGCAGTGGTCATCTAAAGGCCCACTTAGGGTCCCTTTGCAGTAAGAACCGTACACCTCTATTGCAAAGAGGTAGGGCTTTAGAGGCTATGTAGATCCTCTGGGACATTTCTTAGAAGGAAAAGCAGAGTCCTGGTAGGAGGGAACTCTCTTTTTGAGCCTGTCTGCTGGTGGTTAAAGGCAAGTGGCATCTTCTCCTGTCTATAAATCTATAACAGAGCTCAGATCTATAATAACTTTATGTTTGTATGTTTGTTTGTTTGTTTGTTTGTTTGTTTTTCCCCAAGAGAAAAGTATCACGCTCATATGTGAAAATATAACTACAAAAACTCTGAAAATTTTTCTGCACTTAACTATAATGCCTGGAGAAGGCTAATTTTAATTTTGGGTTTAGGGCCATATTCTCAGCATTGCCTAAAAAAGACCTATAGTAATGTATACTAAATGAGGATCTGGTCTATAATTTTCTATAGCAAGTAAAAATGATCACTGGTTTAATTTTTTTTTTTCCCCCACTGCTCCTTACAGCCTGAAGCACAACCCTCCAGTGAACAGAATGATGAATATTCCAGTGTCCTGAACATGATGGATTTTAATTTCTTATTAGAGGATGCAGAGGAAGAGAAAAAGTAATAGCTTTAGAGAGAATGGCTCTGTTTGTTTTTTTAAGTACCTACGTTTGTCTGGTAGTCTGCTACATAAGTGAATTTCCTTGAAATCTGATTATTGGTGTACTCTTTTTTTTTGTTATATCTTTTATGTCAGTCAACCCACCAGTGCAGTTCCTCAGGAGAGAATAAAAGGGGTTTAAAAACAGAAATATAGCTGTAATGCTAAATGTCAGGGAGAAAAATAGTATTAAGAATAGGTGGTCAAACCCCAGCAAAATAGTTTTGTTAAATTATTGATGTTTTTCTAAAGAACTCAGCTGTAAAAGGAATCTGTTATGTGACATGGTAGAAATTCAGAGTAGAAATTTCTAACACAAAGACATAATTTTGTTTGTGCCTTAAAACTTTCTATTGAAATGTAAGTGCGGGAGGCGTGAGTAACACCAGCACAGCCTCTGACACTGACTGCGTCAAGGCTGGCTGTATTATTCTTCATTGCAGGAGCAAAATCACAGCTCTGCGCTGCTTTCAAGGGTCTGGTCAGTAAGTAAAGGCAAAGAGCGTGCCAAGCAGGAAAGCGGTAAACCCGCACTAAATTAATTTAGGCCAATTTTTATTCTTTCAAGCAATAGCAAGGAACCTCTTAGCTGTTTTTCTGACCTGTCCGTGACTTCTTCTGCTGTTTGCTTTTTCATGTTGCTCAGTTTGGCCATGCCTAAATAAAAAGATGGAATGATTTTTTTGTTCTTGGTCACTTTTCATTTGCTTTGTTGTTTTGTATGTGTTTTTTTTTTCCTACAAGACGTAGTTACAGACAGCAGAGTTATAAGGATCGTAATACTAGGGAAAGCTGAAAACCAGAAGGTCTTGAAGAAGATTGTTGGGATTTTTTAGGTACTGTAGCAAGAAAGAGTTTCTCAGCTAACTAGGCAGCCTTTCAACCAAAGACAGAAACAAAAGAAGAGTCAAGCTGCCATAAGACAATCGTTCTGTTTATCCATGCTGTACAAACACTACGTGTGAAGTAACAATAAGCCCTTTGCACCTAGGTAACAGAGCTGATCCAGGCGTCTCTCTTGTGCAGATCTCCCAATTCAAGAGGCTTGTGCCTAGATTCCGGTGGGAAATGCTTTTCCAGATGGTCCAGTAAATATTTCAGAAATGTCAACAAATTTCTTCTCCTGCAGTCTAGTGAAACATATAACCCATGAATACTGGGTGAGCATCTCTGTTCCTCTGGAAAGGACAAGAGGAAGGCAGATCAAGACTCCCTGTTCTTTCTGTTTCAGAGCAGGAATGCCAGCTGGGGTCTTTTTTGACTGTCCGCAGGGATGCGGTTAGTTCCCTCTCACCTACTTCACTTCTCTGCCAAGTAAGCAGGCTGGCTCACATCACTGAGAGGGGCATCAAGGTGCCGATGCCTCATTTTGCTTCTGGGCTTTGAGCAAGGACAGTTTAACCTTGTTCAGAATCCCTCCCCACCATTTATTTGGCTTCTCACTCTCTTTGGCATTCTCTAAGATTTTAAGCCTGCCACACCTGAAGGGCATTGACCGAATTTGTGGTGAAACATACCTTTTTAGACTGACTAATAAATACGTTCTGACAAACACTCCCAACTCTTTCCTGTTAATCAATACCTTCTTGGCTGCCTCATATATGGGCAGCCGGGGGTCTGTTCCATCTCAGCTTCCCTTACACAGGCTCACATTGAAATCAGAGGCACTTTGGGCAAGCAAGAATAGTCCCTGCAGGCTGTAAAATGAGAGAAAGCAATAATAGGGAGATCTTGTTTGTTATTTGCCAGTATCCCTGCTGTGAAACTGCTTTTGTTTTCTGAGGGCTTTTTTTTTTTTCCTTCTCTCAACCAAAGGCACTCTTTCTAAAACAATATTCCCATCCCTGTTTCACACCAAACTTTTGGGGAAGTTTGGCAAAGTCATGCACCTATTTATGCCTAGTACTGTGTGACTATTTCATCTTTCACAAGCTATGCCAAAGAGACTCAACATGAAAACAAGGCTCTAAATAATTTTTGGACAAATGAGGGGTGTTTTTCTCTCTTTCAGTATTAAGTGTTTGCAAACTTCAAAGGCATAATAACCTTGAAAAAGAAAATGACAAAACCAAACATTGCTTTGAAAAATCAATGCTTTATTTCAGAAATGTTACAATGAAACATCTGGGATGGTTTTGAATTATTTTTTTTTTATTCTTTTGGGGTTTATATCGGCTTTTTTCTCCTCAGTACAAGCAATTTGTAGATACTCATGAGACCCAGCATCCTCAGGATTAGTGTGGCATGTCTTCCATGAAAAAGAATGGATTATAAAGAGCTAAAGAGCTCTCAGAAGGAAAAAATTTCATGGTACAGTACTATGGGCCTCCACTGACAAAGACGGCAGGTTGCATATCGGAGCAAGTATTCTTTTTAAATTTGTTTTCTCACAGTATTTGCTTTCCAAGAGGGTGAAAGAGTGCTGCTATTGACCATCCTCTGGGAGATGCTGGCACAGATAGACTACAACAGAGGAGGAGCATGCCTCAGAGCAGGGCTGTTGTCCCTGTGAAGCCTTGGTAGGTGTCCTGCAGTTCATTGCCCCAAGCATTCCCCTGGTTCATAGTCCCTTGGACCAGGTACAGTCCAGCGGGGGATCACACATCAGGACAAACAGCTATGCCTGGCATGGTTCCAAAGAAGAAGAGAGGCCAGGGACCTATGGTGTAAATGCATGAGAGAGAAGCCAATGGGCTGAGGAATGTGAAGCACTGGCCTGTTCTGTGAGTTCAATGTGTGACACTTGATAGACCTTGTTATCTGAGGGCTAAGACAGCGTATGATTATCAAGTTGGTCTTCAGGAAATGAAGGGGCCAATTTCACCTCCTCTAGTCTTTCTTCGAGGTTTGGCAGTAGAAACTCTGACACAGAGCCCAAGCACACAATGATATGCTTTGTTACGTGGCAGGCTAATACAGGGCATCATCTGGGATGTCAGGGAAATGTTTTTCACTCAGTGTCATGAAAATTCCTAGAGTGTCAGCAAAAGCACATGCTTTCTGCTGAGCAGATTTATATGTTTCCATCTTCCTAATTTGTGAAGACACAGAAATCCCCCAGACCAGCATTAGTTTTCAAAGCCATTCTGAAAAAAATATCTGTCTTCCTCTGGTACTGGCAAAGTCCGCTGGTACAATCAGGTACCCTTCATATCTGCCTTGTGCATGCAGCCTTTGTGACCTTACCTCTGCCTAACAGAGAAATCCCTCTGTGTAACAGCTACAGCACAGGAAACTAGTGTGAGTGTCAGACAGCTCTGGCCAAATGATTTCTGACTAGAGTCCCCAAAGAAAACTCCACACATCTGTAATATATTTATGGTTCTGCTTACTCATGATTTCTCCTCCCTGTGGTCCCTTTTAATGAAGGGTACGAAAAGTTGAAATCTTTCCTAGACTCCAGCAAACTAAACAGAGCTAACACATGAACGGTATGTTCCTCAGATGCCATTATATCAGTTACTGGTTGACAAATTTACATCAATACACAGAATAGGATCTGGTACAAGCTTCCTGCAACCTGTAACACACTCAGGGCCAAATGGTGCCAGAAGCAGGACTCACATAGTCCCATTCCGTGACTGAGGGCAGTTTTATGGCCCTTAAATGGGCAATGCCATTTGTGCAGCAGTAAGGATTGCTAAATTAATTTACAGCGCATAACTCCAAAATCACATTTTTTAACTGTGTTGTACCAAAACAGCCCAGAGAGGGGGTGTGAACCCAGATACCCCTTATGGTGTATGAGCCAATGAAAGTGTAAGGTTGGGATTGATGTTCTGTATGCTGTATCTTTAAAAACCTTAAATCTCCTGTAAGCTGGAGGCAGACCATTCATTCATTTCAAGGTGGATATAACTATAATACACGGTGCAATTTACATATCTTTGGTTAAATTCTTTTAAAAGGATATCATAAATTTAAAGATTACATTTTCCTGGGTCATTAAAGTTAGGCACATACTAATTTATTAAAAGGTAATGTATTATATCTAGGAAGAGATAATATCTGCCAGAAATTCCAGGGAGGCTTTAGAGGTCTTGCTGTGATGAGTCAAGCTGATAACGGCATACAGTGAGGCAGCTGCATTAATGGAGCTGCCTGTTCATCAAGGAGAAGGGGTGCAGTGCAGCGGCAATGATCGTTTGGGAAGGTAGCATGGAGAGACACAGCAGTGGAGCCTGCACAGCAAAAAGGAAAGGCATCCAAACTTATTTGCTGGGTAGCATTGCAACATATCACAGAAGTGTCTGCTGGCTTCATTTAGCACACGCCAAATACTGTCCAGCCATGTGCAAATAAAAAGCTCCTATACCGAAAAGCTTTCACAATGACAACGTGCAAAAAGCCAGTGCGGATGCCCCGTCAAGTAACATGCCTGTCAGGATACATGAAGAAGGCTCGCAATTATCTCTTCATAGATGTTCACAGTTCAAATGACCCCATGGGAAGATGGAGGTTGCCCAGATCACAGTGGCTGTCATGGAGGGAGTGAGGCTGTGTTCCCAGCCCATGTGATACCAGCAAAGAAAATGTGTGAGCAGCAATTTCCAATTCAAACCTGAAGGCTACCCAAGGTCCATCAGTGTGAGGATGAGCCACTGAGGCTAATAACTTGGCTGGGGAGCAAGATGCTTCAGTGTAACAAGCTCCGGAGGAACAACACCCTGGAAAGCAGTAGTGTCAGCAAAGAGGCAAGGTGACAGATGTGAGCTGGAGGAAGGTTGGTCCCTCTGCCTTGCTCAGTGCACTAGGATCATCCCTGCAGGTCCACTGCTTTGGCTGAGAAACCAAGTACAAAGAGGAGGGGGGCACGGGGACATCACTGTTGGAATCAATGCTGAATTGCAGAAGTTGCCACAGTGATATGGGAAGGACCTGGATGGTGGAAAAACCTATGGCTGAGAGTGAGGAGGAAAGAGCAAAGGCTGGTGATACGAGACAGGAGTGTGAGAGGACCTGGAAGTTGGTTTCAGCTTCAGCTTGGCCTCTGTGTCAGCAAGATTGTGTAAGAGGGGAAGTTCCTGACAGTGCCTTGCTCTGGGGCTGGGAGCCAGAGGCTGGCGGGGACAGTATCACTGTATCACTGCTAAGGCTGAGTTTCTCCTATGTCTGGGTAATCTGTGCAATGATTTCCCGTATGTGAGTGCCAAATTAGGCTAGAGGGAGAGGCCTGAGATAAGGAAGAAGAAGAAACCACACTTTATGCTGAGATTATTTTGTTCATTATCACAATTCTGATTAATCCTAAGAATTTAACACCCTCAAAATCCAGCACTAAGGTGCCCTCTACCTGATGTCTACTTTTTTGAGAGGCAAATCATTCCCAGATCTTTGGCTCCTAATAGCCACCATCAGCACAAAGCTTTTTCCTAAAATGTTCTCTGTTTTTAACCCTTGAGAGGGTCTGGGAAGCTCTGGTATTACCTGCATTTCCCTAGCTCGGAGGGAGCCATCACTGAGAACTGAGAGCTGGAATGCCATGGAGTGGGAGAGGCATGTCCCAGAGGCCAGAGCAAAAATATTTTCCTTGCAAGACATTACTCTAGGCTCCACCATCTCGTACCACGATTAAGACACTCCTGCCTAGGAGCAGGAGGAGCAGGGAGGCAGGATCGGGGCAGCTAGCCAGCAGCAGCCCAGCCACAGACCCTGACTCAGAGCATGAGCAACCTTGCTCTTCCTGCGGATGTTTCCTTGAAAGGAGTGATTTGGCCTCAGGCACAGGAGCTGAAAAGAAACAGCAAGAAATCATCTGTGTTCAGGAATTGCCTGCTTTATTTTGCACAAGTTTGTTTTTTAAGGGTGAGCGTAATTGTTTCAGGTGCTTATCTTCTGGTAGTTAGAAACTTGTAACGTGACAAATACACACGGGAAAATCAATACTCATAGCTTCTGAATTGTAAGATAGCTTTCAGAAGGACTGAACTTGGGTTTTTTTTTCAGTGTTATTGTCAATGACTACTTGGGGCTTTGAAACTAAAATATCTTTTCCTAATTTCTAAAAAAGATTACCTTCATTGTGATGTTTTGACCTGAGCACAGAATCTGAACTGTGTTTTGGGCTCTGACTTGAAATGGATTTGTGGCTTTAAAAAGGAATTTCAGCTTCACCTCTTCCCTAGTTCTCCCATCTGTGAATTATTGTTTTTCTTCCAGCAGAGCTTTATAAACATCCAAGCAAAAAAGGCCTTGGAGAAGTATACTGTTATACAACTGCTAATCATTACTATTCTTCTATTGTATTTGATGACGTAAGAGACTCCTAGCCAGATGCCTTAAAATCTGAGGAAATGTCTGCAAGGCATCTTTGTGGTAACACATGGATGCAGATTCCATTCATCATTTTGTTGACAGTTTAACTAACTACTCCCAAGCCAAAAAAGATGACTGAAATCCCTTCCAGAACCATTAGCTGAAGGACAGGAGCAAGTCACTAAAAGCTCAGGCAGCCTGTATAATTGGAAATGCCAAGGCTTGTGGGCTATCAGGAAGGGGTCTGCAGAAGGTAATAAAAAAATGCTAGCTTGCTATGCATAGGCTTAAATTCTACATGCAGGGATTTACACCTCCACTGGAAAAAAAAAAAGAAAAAAAAGTTTAGAGCTCTGCACATTGTACACAGTTGGAACCACTCATCCAGAAACTCTGGTTTGAACTTTCTGAAGTACCTGTGGGATTTAGAACAAATCCCGGTTAACTTCAGTAGAAGTGGGGCCCTCACATCGCTTAAATAATTGAAAGCTCAAGTCAGAATCACCAGAAACATGTTTTTCAACCTTTTACAATTTGCAGCACCTTAAAACTTTTTTTTTTCTCCCCCAGTGGAAGCGTCGCTTCCTGTATCATGATTTAACACCGCAGAAAATAGGCTTGCTTTTCTTAGGTACCCTCTGCAGACCCCTTAAATACACTCTTTGAACACACAGGTTGCAGGTTAAAAACTGTGACTTTGACATATCTCAAAATATTTATTGTTTTCTTTAGAGCCCTTTGTCCTGACAACACTGAAACACTACACAAAAGGCAGCATCTACTCTTCCTGATCAGAAAAAGCTGAAAACCGCCAACTTTAAACATTTAGTATTTAAAATCTTTATCTGAAAGCCAATTTCACAAATTTTTGAGCTCTATCTTAGAGTTTTTGAATGTGTGATGTGGTAATGATGTATTCCTGACTTCTTCCCGATACTACACACCATATGCTGGTCCTCTATGCATTATAAGCCCAATATTAAAAACATATTTTCATACTGCAATATGGTTGAGGAAGGCTTGGTCCACTCAGGCCTTGTTTCCTGCTTGAGTACCCTAGAAAACCTGGGGCAGCAGGCCATCAACCACAGCTTTAAGGGTTGTATTACTCTTGGTACCAGGAAGAACAATGGCCAATAAGCAATTTCCTTTGTGTTTATAGCTTTTACCTCAGTATGTTGTTTGTGTTCTAATAAACTTCTTGACTCACTAGTCAGCCATTCAGAGAGGCCGTCTGAGCTGTTACTGGGGAAAAGATGAATGTGTCCAGTTTTGAAATTATGCAGTGAAATGCTACTTTGCATACTATAGCTACAGCATGATGTATTAGCTAATAAAATACAACACACATGAAAAAAAAAAAAGAAAAAAAGGCTTTGGATGGTGCACTGAGCAGTCAATGGACTGCTGAGAGAAAGGTGAAGGAAGGATTCAGTGAGCTATGTGATGAAGGGAGGCAGTTCAGGCGTTAGCCTTGGTGAGGCCTGACAGTTAACAGGAGCCGATGGCTGAGGGGCTTTGGAGTAAAAAATCTGTGCTTGATACGTTTGTAAAAGAACTTCTTCATAGGACTGGTCTAGTGGGAGGTGTCCCTGTCCATGGCAGGGGAGTTGGAACTCAATCTTTAAGGTCCCTTCCAACTCTAACCATTCTATGATTCTATGACTGTAAAATGCAGCAGATGAAAGTGATGATGGTCTATTTGATGCAAAAAGACGTAACACCACAAACACCTCTTCAAAATTGAAATACATTCCAGCTGAATACAATGGGAAGTGAAGATCACAGGTCAAGAGTTGCCATTCCACCGTGAACAGATTGACTACACCAGGGCTACTGTCACTGTCCTTACACATTGCATTAACACCTGATACCGTTTTTATAACAGGATTTCAGAGACTTGGGAAAGCAGCAAGGTCCTCTCTGAAACAGAACTTGGGCATTGTTTAGGTGTTTAATTTAAACTACATCCAGCCTGGAGGGAGCACTCAAAAGTAGTCAAGTTCTTCTGCATATCGAGTCCGCTTTCTCCCTCAGCTCCAAAATCACTAAGTATTCGTAGTGCATGACCAAAGAGCCTGACCTAGCTGTTTGCCTAATAGCTTGGGTCACTCTGTCTTGTTTGGTTCCGTTCCTCCAAATAAAGCCTTAACTGAAGGCAGTATGAATTGGAGAGGCTGCAGTGTTCATTGTCTGATGTGGTGGGCAAAAAGGCAAGCCTCCACATACATTTTGGCATTGGAAAGCAACTGCTAATTGTTGCATTTTGGAAGAGCAGACTTCTCCAATTTTAAATATCTGAGGATGTTATTTATATGAATCATAGCTTTTCAATTCTGAATCGCAGATTAAAACCAACTCCAAATGAGGAAGAATCCAAAGTTGCCTCTTTTTGGAAAATGCTTGGTAGTATATATGAAGTTAGCTTAGCTTCCTCAGTTGAGGTCTGCCCTTTGATTTGTACCAATTGGGTCAGTTTTTACAGTGATTCGATTAATCTAGTCCCCAGCCAGGCTGAGATGTTCACAGATGAAATGCAGCAACTTAAGCAGAACTGCTGGAGTGGGTTGTATGGGCACTTGTTTCACCTGTTCATTTGTTTCAGTGGTTAATCCCATTGCTTTGTTCAAACAGCCTTTCATGGCTGGTAAATTGAGGAAAATCTTGCGAACTTGCAGCGAACATGGCAATTTTGGGGTCAAATTTGCTTTTAAACCTTTGAGGATTGGTTATATGGCAGTATGGCATAGCTGTGACCGAGTGCAAACATTAAACAGATTGTTAAAAGATCACTTTTAGTCTGAAAAGACAATTTCTTAAGAGTCAGGAAAGGCCATAGTTACACACTCACTGCAACTTTTATCTGGTCCCTTGTTCACAGCCACTCTGAACACATCTTTACTTCCATGACCTTGTACATTATATTTTTTTCTGCAGAAAAGCAATGGCCTCATTAAATAAACCTGACCAAACTGGTCCCTATTACATGCCCATTCTCTATGTATTAAGGGTCACAAGGACAGAAATAAAAAACTATTACTCTGCTGAACCTTGTGATATGCATAAAGAACATGAAATATCATTATATACATTGAGAACTGGAACTTTCTGCATTTCAAGGATTTGTTTTTAGACTGGATTAGCATTTGGCCTGCCCTTCCAAGCCTTGTTACAAGGCATCATGCGGCTGTCCACAGTGATCAGCACCGTGAGGGGGACCCTGTCTTCTACTCAAGCTTTTCTGCTATTTGGGCTTGTGGAATGCCAAGAATGACTAAGAACTTGCCACTGGAGAGGCATGGCACACTTTGGAGATAGATTTTGCAGGTATTTGCTGACAACAGAAAAAACAGTGGACTCCTGATGTCCTATCCAAGCTCCAGACAGGGATGTGCATTAATAGGCATGGGTTTTGCCCATCTCTTTGAAGCATGGTTTTTCCTGCCTCTCCTTTTCATTCTTGGGATGCTAGTGAGCAAAGTGCTGCCTACCCATTCACCCCCTGTATTGGGTGGGTTTTGCAACTGTGCTGAGTCCCCAGTGGCCATAGCTACAAGTAACGGTTAGATTAAAGGTAGGTTTGGTACATGCGCAGGAATGGCACAGTACATGCATACACCTAGTCCTCTTTCCACTTCAGTTCTCGTCTCCCAGCCATCCTCCTCTGCATAGTCAGTGCCAGCATAGCCTCCCTCCCCAGGACAACACCACTCATCCCTACCAACCTTTCCTTGAGTTCTCATCTGGTCTCAGCATCTTTTCTCTCCCCAATTCATAGTCTCTTTGACAGCCAGACTCCAGTCTCATTTCCTGACCCCACGTCATGCCCAGCTCCCCTCCTGCTACCCCAGGCACCCAGTCCAACCACTGTAAGCCTCAAGTCTCTGTCCTCTGCCTTAGGTATTTTCTCACAGTATAATCTTCTTCTCTTGTTGCCCAACTTGCTTCTCAGACTGCAGTACAGTTCCTCCTTCTTCATGTTCAGGAGGAGGGAAATCCTGGGGGACCAGGAGGGAAGGAGAGTCTGCCTTTTCCTTTAGTACCCCAATCCACAGGTTAGAGCAGCCAGAACTGCAACTAAAGCAAAAGACCTGCTTGCCCCTAGGATGGCTGTGTGGATGAGTTTTATCAAATCTTTAGGAAATCAAGGGGTGAAGCTTTATTTAGGCCCAATTTTACAAGCACAGGTGTGCTAATCCAACCGCTCACTGCTAGGACATGTGAGGTCTCCCTGCCACCCATTCCTGAGGGCCTGCTGCCACTATTTATCTTCCACCAGTGCTTGTATCCCTCAGACCTGCCCCTAATCACTGGCAGAAAAGGAATCCAGCCACTTTCTGTGGGATTAGTGAGCTGATTTAGGGGACCCCATGGAAGGGGCCTGATGAGAGTGAGAAGTGACATGTGGAAAGGGTCGAGACAACCCGGCCAGGAGAAGGAGCTGGGCAGGGACCTCCCCATTCCTTTAGCCTGGAGGCCGCGGAGAAGCTCAGTTGGTCAGAGAGATGCAGTCTCTGGATCTGGTCAGATGGTGCCTGCAGTTTTTCAAAGCCTGGTAATGTGGCTAAATTGGGGCAGGCTTTCACAAAGGCAGATTTCATGTTCTTTTTTTCAAAGGGTAAGGGCATTAAAGCCTGTCTGAGAAAGATTACCTGAAAATTTTGACAAGGCAAGATATACCCTAGCCCTGGTTTTAGACAGAAAAGAAACTTCTCCCTAAGAGTTTCCCATGTAATTCAGGTTTAGGTAAATATTCAGCACGGGGATTTTACCTAAAATCTCTAATGTTTGGTAAATGTACTTAAGTAATCTTAACAATAGAGCTGCCAGCCCCACCTACAAGAAGTGGTTTGCACCCTTTTGGCAGAAAGATCTAAGATTGAATGGGTATAAGGCAAAGCTGGGAAAATTAGATTGTTCACTATTTCCCAATGAGTCATCAACAGGTTTTTTAAAACTTAGTAATAACAGCATTTTTTTAGAACACATGAGATGCTTTTCTTCAAAAAGTAGCATTATAATGAGGGAGGAGTGGAAACGCATGTGCTTTTCATCTCCGCAGAATACAAAGAGACTATGTAATGTAAAGCAGACCTTTAAAGAGACAAATAAGCATGTTAAAGAAAAATGCTGGTATAATAAATCTGAAGAAAAATGTTTCAAATGCACATTGAAATCCTTTCATATCATCTGAAGTGTATGAGCTAGACAAAGAAAACTATGCCAAGAGTCACAGAAGGGCTGATAGATAGGCTCACACACCCAAGACTGATAAACAAGTTTTGTGCAAATCTCTTTCGTATTGTTTTGCTTTTCTTCTGATAAATATTTTAAAAGCGATTTGTCTTACCAGGATGCCTTTAGTATGAGAAAGTGAAAGGAGTAGAGGCTTAATATTCGTGGATTAGAAAGAGCTTGACAAACTTTTGGTTTGGTTTGTTTTACTTTATTTTCTACAGCGTGCAATTAATGCCACACAAAAACTCCCTTTGCCACCCTATGCTACTGTAGCTACAAGCCCCTCACCAGTAGAAGTGAATAATTAGGGCAGGTACCTTTATGGTCTTCAAGTTTCCCTATTTTTCTCCTACAGCCTCTCCCTGCCTGCAGAACACTGGAAACATGATAGCTCAGGCCCCACCCTGCTGGTGGAAAGTTCATGGAAACCATCAATCAGAACTAGTTGCCTTTGGCAACGAACAACAAATCTGCCTGAGTTAACCACGGGGACTGAGAGAACGTGGTTATTGCCATGTTGATGTTCGACTGAGAATTGCTGGCATCAGGAAGACTTAACCTGTAGGAGCTTCCAGAAAGCAAGTAAGGATTAAATAATGACTGCAGGCTGTGATAGGAATCTCCTCCAGCTGGGCTGCACCCCAGTCACTGTTGCTTAGAGCAGAAAGGCCAGGCTGGATGGGGCTTTGAGCAACCTGCTCTAGTGGGAGATGTCGCTGCCCATGGCAGGGGAGTTGGAACTCAATGGCCTTTAAGATTCCTTCCAACTCTGACCATTCTATGATTCTGTGAAAGAGACCCTACTCCAGTTTTGAGCTAAGGGGTTCCTCATTCTAGGTGCCTGTCTCAGTTCTCGGAGGGGTGGTGCAGCATACTAAGAAGGCCACTGGACAGCCTGTCTTGCAGTCCTCAGCAAGGTTTCTTCTGGTTGAAAATCTGCAGGAGTGGAAATGCCAGAGTAAGTGGAAATGCCATAGTCAGTCTTTCTAATAGCCTGAAATGTAGTATATTTTAGTGTTATTCTTGCTGACTTGTTCCGTAAAACCTTAAACACCTTTGGAGGGGAAGAGATAGATATCTATTTATATTATATGTTTAGGTGAGTGATATATATATATATATAATTTGTATTGAGAAGCCATATCTGACTCTCATTACTTGTACCAGGTAATCCTTGACGTGTATGCAGTACCATCTCCAGCGTCTCCTAGGACCACCTTCTGCCCCTTCATACCACAGTAAAATGAGACAACACGAGCTACAAGACTATGAAGCACAGTAATGCACACAGAATTATGTTCATTCGTAAGCCTTATCCGTGAGGGTCTAAAGTAAGTGTGGCAGTCTCTGAGGCTGGGTGTTGGCAGAGGGATTACAGATTCTGACCCTCACAGCCCAAAATGTTTTCCTAGGTCAGGGTGTTGAGGGTTTCAGCAGCTGCCCCTGTGCTATGCCCTTGTGAACAGGGGGTGGAGAGAAAAAGAAGGGAAAACATGGACATACACTTCAAAAGCAGCTCAGGTTTCAAGGGAGAGAAAGCTGAAGAGGGTGATTTCTCTTCATTCCTTTCCTCCCCTGAGCTCTAGATGTGAGGAAGGAGCCCAATGTGGTGTTGGTGGGAGGCAGAGCTGTTGTTATACAGATCCCAGCATCTCTGTTCAGTACAGCTCATCCTGCCTTTGGGGAAGTTCAGCAATTTCAACACCATCTTGGGATTTTCCAGAGGGCACGATCTACCAAGTTAGTCATTCAGCCTGTTCTACTAGTGCTCTTTTGAAAGCATCACGGCATTTTCAAAGAAGCCGGAGGTCATCACTCGCTTGGCTTGACATTTACACTTGTATTTTTTATCAGGATATAAGGGAATGGCATTCAGGATTGGTAAACCTCAAAACAGTGGAATCTTCCTTTTTTCCCCTGAAGAGTTTTGGAGCTCACTTTCTCGCACGTATTCACAATCTAAAAATAATTCTCTCCTTTCATCAATTCATTAGCAAAACCACACTGCAGTACACTGCACCTTGTTATTGACATTCTTAGCAATATAAACACTGCTGCAGATTAACTGCCTGACCACTTCTGCCAGACAGAAAATGCCAGAAGATATAGTCATTCCGTTGATAGAGCAATTAATTTTTAACTTCCCCTCCATCTCTTACACCTGTCTGAAAGACACAGGAATGCCTGAAGCCAGAGGAACTCTGTCGGTTCTGCTACCTGAGCATCTGGGCTATCATTTGGTAGGTCTGGGCATCAACATCCTTCCTGAACGCAGCAGGTGTTGCAGAGCCGAAAGTAAAAGAGCCTAAAATAAAATACCCAGATTTGCATTCTTTGGACTTCCTAGTGACAGGATGGAGAATTTTTATATTTATTTAGATTCACTAGATACACTATTAAGTATACACAGTAGATTTTCCAGCAGATAAAGGAAAAAGTCCTTAATTAACACTAGGTGAACATTTTGAGGTCTCCATCAAGCTCAGAATCCCACTCTGTTGGCTAGATGAGAAAGAATTTCCTGCCTTGAAGAGTTTAAAATCTAAAGAGACCAGAGAGTCACCAGTCAGGGAAAGCCTTGCCTTTTTTACAGGCAAGAAGTTAGGCCTGCAGAAGCCCCATGTCCTCTTCCACAAGATCACCCCTTTTCCCAGAGATTCTTTTAATAATAAGACTAACTTTCTTTATTAGTAGTCTTGTACACATGATCTGTTCTTTGGCAAGTGCGTTCCTTACTGTGCCAATTAAAATAATTCAATTACCTTCGGCCCTCTCGGTTTATTTAGAGACCTCAAAGTACATCAGCATACACACAGTAATAACAGATAAGGGAATAAAATTATAAACAATCCTAATTTGTATTATGCTGGGGTACATCAAAAAGCTACTTTTCCATAATCCACTTATTGCCTTTGTAATCCTCACACAAGACCTCTGAAAATCTCCCTAGAGCATAAAGATAGAAAAGAATCAAAGAGGGAGGGGGAAAGGGAAGTGCATTTAATAATTGAGGAAAATCTCATTTGAGCAAAAGCTAATTTATGAGCATGTGAAGCTTCATATCAGTCCATGTAAAGGCTCCAAATATGGCTGGAATGGAAAAAACCCAGTTGTGGCTGTCAGATCTAGCCTATACATCTAGCATCTAGACCTAGACTGATCAGTATCACGGATGATCTAGGGAAAACCTGAGCCTGGGGTGGAGGGACTTTATTGTAAAAGGTATACAAGGAAGCAAGGTGAGCTAAAGCAGCTTTAACCCTCCTAGCCAATTCAGAAAATACCAAGTTCACATTTGGTTGGCCCAGTATTGAGAACTCATCTGTTTCAAGCAGAAGTAAACATGGCTTTACTTCACACGGGGAAATTTTGTCCCTACAGTATAAGCTCTTCATGGGGATAGGCCTCTGGCCATGCCATGGCAACTAGGTAAATTCAGTTATTTCAACTCCATTTTTACTACAGTTTTGACCCAAAAGTGAAGAGGGGCCCTCAGATCTCTTTAAATTAACGCTGCCATATTTTGGACAACCCAATTTCAGTGCTGGTTTCTCCCATAGTTCTGCATGCCACTCAGCCCTTGGGATACAGACTAGTAGGTAGGTCCTCTTAGACCTCTGGGTACCGATGTGTTAGATGAATACCCAGTGTCTGAAAAAATGGTAGACTTAAAAGAAGGTATGGATCTATACCTGTGGCTCTCATTCAGGTAGGTTTAAATATATTTTTAATTTATTCTCCTTCATTTTGGGGCTCCCTAATTATTTTCTGGTATTTTCTGCATAAGGATGCATTAATAGCTATTTGTGCTGGGCTGCACACGTGTGGAAGGTCCAGCATGTTGTAGACCTTCTGAAGGCACTGCACATCCATTGCACAGAGCGTTTGTGCATGCACGCTAATTCTGATGCAATCAAGATGTGTAGAACTCACTGGGAATGTGTTATAGAGTGTATCTGTATGTGCATAATGCAACACAGTCAATCGTTAAGACTGTCTGCACAGAAATACCATTCTGAGTCAGTTCCTGGAAAAGTAAAGAGATCCTAGGAATATGTCTGAACTCCCCTTTTAACCTACAAGAGAAAAATTGCTAGCTAGAACATCTGGTCACATCCAGGAAATGCAGGCAGATGTATGGTAGTCCTACCCAAACCTGAGTTCCCGTGGTTGGAAACTGAGGCAAATAAAAGGGGATCAGACTGACATACATCTGTGTGCACTGACACACACAATGCAAGAAAATGCCAGGCTGCATTCTTTGCTCAGTGCTGTTGTTCCTAGTAGTAAATCCACACCCAGCAGGGGTGGAAGAAGGAAAACCAGCCACAAGAGACAGACAACAGGCACTGAAGTGACTGAAGGCAGTCTAGGGAGAAGCAAGTTCTGGGAAGGCTCCGGGGCGCCTTACGCACCCTGCTGACCTGGCAGACCCTGCAGTTCATCTCTGGGGGCAGTGCTGGTGGTGCTTTTCCTTCTCCCTCCTTACAATTTACAAGGAAAGGCTGTGTGATGAAAGCAGATTATTTTCTTTTCTTTTCTTTTCGCTATGGTCTTGCTGAAAGCAGAACACAATTTCTTCAGCTTTGTAATTAAAAAATATTTTAATTCTGTAATGGTATTTATTCTTCAGGCTGTGAACTGACCATAAATAGTTCTGTGCAAGAGTTTGCTACTGGGGCTGTGGTATTTATTGGAGACAAGTCAGATAAAGCACCTTAGGCTAGACTGCAGCCTTTCTGGTCTCTGTTCATAGCAGAAAGGAAGCTGGGAGAACCTGGGGGCATCTCCCCACCAGAAAGAACATCACAGTCTCTCCACATTGCTTCTTCACTACGTTGGTAGCATGGGAGAGCTGGGAGAAAGAGAGGGAGTTATCCAGGCACACTAGAGACCAGAAACCTATGCCCCAGAAAAGCTAGTAACAGCTGCCATAAATCAGAGCAGCTTCTTGTACTTACAGATAGATCTGGAGGAGCACCTCTACTCTGAAAAGTGAGTAACTACTTACTACTTTTGCCTACTCTCTGAAAAGAGACATGAATACTGCCCTTACACTTTCCAATGCTGTGCCTTGTGTGGCCCCTGTGTTGAGGAGCATGGTGTGGATTGTTGCCCACTGTATTATGTGCTCTCCTTTTGACAGCATCGAAATGTCCCAGCATAGAACTGCCAGGAGCAGCATAGGCTGGTGGCACTGCTGCAGTGTAGCTGGTGCATGGAATTAAGGTACCAGGCTGGGCTAGGTGTGGGCAGGGTTATGGGAGCCCTGGGGAAGGCTGGGCAGGGGCAGTCATGGCTGGCAGCACCCTCAGGGACCTGACAAAAATCGATTTGGGCAGGTGCTCAGGTCTGCATTCATTGTATGTGAATTTGTCTACCAAAAAGCAAATATTCTGCGGTGAATAATCATAGATGAGTCTTAGTGACTTAGGAGCCAGCGGAGCTCAGCATACTGTACAAAGCCTGAATAAATGCATAAAGTAATCATGGTCACTGCTTCAAGTAGCCCATTTTACAGACATCTAGAAATAGCAGTGACATGATTAAAACTGCCTTGAGTTAACACAGTGTCCAGAGTTGTCCTGCACACACTGTGGTTAAAACAGTTCTCAGCTCTTGAAAGTCAGTGGTCAAACACTTCTTTACAACATTTTGAAGTTAGTAACATTCTTTGTCCTCAAAGCAGGCCTACTTAACTGCGAGTTGATTTTGCTATGCAGCCATTTTGACACCTACATGGACGACTCCCTCATCTTTACGTTGTCCTGCCAGTGAGATCTGTAGAGTGGGAACACTCTTTGGTTACAGAAATGATTGCCTGGGCTTTAATGTGGCATAAGTGTCACTACCTTTCACATCAGGAAAGGCACAAATCCCAGTATCTATCAAGGTGAATAAGCTGTCTTTGATTTGAATTTTCCATGTACTTTATTAGTTTAAGCTTTTAGAGTGAATATAGCCTCACAGACAGAGCCATGACACAGAGGAAGAAAAAACAGCTAAACTGTCTCCATGGATCAAATCCTAAGCTACTTTGCAGGCAGGGATTGGCTTGAAGACTGATGCAGCAGTCTTCCTGTATATGGTAATTCTTTTGGAGGCAAAGCAGCGCAAGAGTGAACCCATCCACCAATGAGGTTGTCATTTCTTTATTAGTTGGGAAATATATAACGATGATTACGAGTGTGTCTACTACTTGTTAAAAATAAATCCCCTTCTGTCTTTCTGTCCCATTCAAGAACTTTCTAAAATTCTTGTACTACAAAAGGATGACTGGTGTGGGATGCAGAGTGTTCCTATTTTTAGCTTTATAGCTAGCTATACTTGGCCAACCTTTGAAGTGCATTGATACAAACCAGAAACAGCTGGATCTTCAGTCAGCAAAACGGGAAAGTTAGGTGGTGTGTAGTCATTGAATTAAGAAGCTTCATTGCTGCCCATAATCACTGATTGGGTATTGTCTAATGACAGAAGAAGAGATATTGTTAACATCTGATGGTTTCAATTTCAAGTATTTTTGGGAGATGCATCAATTGAAGCAGTGATTATCCAGAAGTGGACCAAAACCATCAGTTGATTGCTTTTAGACATTGCAATCTCATTTTAATGAAAACAAGTCTATAAATTTATTCAGCTGTAATTTCGGTCTGCTCGTATGTTATGATCTTGCTCTGTTTTGCAAACATCAAAGGGAATTGATTTATGTCAAATGACCAACACTCTTCTCCCCTTCATGAATAATTCCTGTAGCTGATTTCTACTGGGAAAGAAAAATGCCTTTTATTTCTGTTGTGAGCCTGGTCGCAGTTTAGAGCAATTACCTGCATTTAGGATACTTCAGATTATTTTCTCTTCTTCTGACAGGTCAAGGAAAGTAGCCTGGCAAGATCTGTTTTGAAAGAGACCTTATGAACATGTCCAACACAGTGTATACAGCTGGGTTCAAGTGCTTCATTTCCAAGGTCTTTGTTTTGGTAGGAAATTATGATTGAGACTAATGCCCGTACAGAGTCATCAAAATGGGTGTTTTCTTGACTGCCAAATCAAACAACGCCTCTGACACCATTTCCGGTTAGCATTCCCAAGACTTACAGCAGACGTTTGTTTGGTGGGCTCTCATATCCACTGTTTTTTGGAAAGTCCATTTGGAAATAATACCTCTATTACAAACCACAGTAAGCAGAGGCAACATGATCAGAATCGTTTACCCTGGGCAATCCAAATCAAATCCCTGGGGTGAGAGGGAGGGGAAACATCTAATCACCACATTCATTAAAACTATTTTGGGAAAGCGCTATGAAATAAATGTATTTGTGTTCTGAAGATCCCTCTGTCTGTCCTTCACAACATTGCTAGTTGCTGCTGCTGGGAATCTGAACATGTGAACACTGTATGTTCTTAATGTTGTGTAGTTGTAGCCATTGCTGTGGTATTTCGTTCAGTAAGGCTACATTTCTGTGTTGGAACAGGAAAACAATTTAAAACATGATTATGTTTGTCTGTCTGGTCTTACTGGCCTGCCAAGGCCAGTTCCTCATTCTTTTCAGAACCTTCACTGTGCCTGAAACTGAAGCAAGTAACAACTGTGTTTAAACAAGGATTTAATAAGCAGGAGTCTGGCATGATTTCCTTGACCGTCACAAAAAAGAGATTTTTAGGTACCATCAACTCTCATTTTATTTAATATCTAAGTCACTGGCTCAAACAAAATAGTGATTTAACCTCAACATAACTCATTTTAATCTGGTCTGTGTAAGTGGGAACAAAATGGTTCAGCATGGGACTTTAATGCACTTTCAATAACTTGACCTTGTCGCCACCTGTGTGACCACCCTGACCAGTGAAAGTCAGGATGCTGTCAGCTGGACTACGACTTGACCATAGTTGTACTACCAAGAGAGAGTTGATCTGTAACAGTATTTGGCTCCTGTATGCTGCCTTGCAGCAAAAGAATTTTTCTATGATGAGTAAGATTCATTAGGGCTAGCCAAAGATTTACTTTCTTATTGTTGTTGGTGGTTTGTTTTTTTCCACAGAACTAAAATAAGGTTTTAGTGAAGAAAAATAGTTTTTATTTTTCCCTTGGACTTCATTGAAAAGCTTTGGTTTTCATTGCCAAAAATGAGAAGGGAAAAAAAAAAATCTGGCTTGTGTGATTTTTTATTGCAAACAGCCAAAACATTTATACAAAAATAGGAGTTTTCTTGCAAACAGCATCTGTTCCATCCAAGACTTCTTTCTTTTTACTTTGCAAGCTTTCAGGCAGCTCTGATTTTTGTCCCTGCCGTATCATTAAGGCATCTGAGGCTCAGACAAACAAAGTGATTTGCCCTGGGTACCCCAATAGGCTGGTGGCAGAGCCCAGAAGATTCCTGTTCCCTGACATCCCCTCTCATGCCTGAGCCTGTTCTCCATTCCCACCCTTCTGCAGGAAGAAAGACATTCATCAGTGCTCTTGAGACAGCTGTGATATCAGGAATAGTCCTTATTCTCAGAATAGAGAACCGACCTGTTAATATTGTATCTGTTGATAAATGCTGACGGTATTTGGATTTAAGCATCCTCTGGAAAGACTCTGCTGCAGACTGAGGCATTGGAACTGTAAGGAATATTATTTAGGGTTGTATATCTTTCTTCTGCTACTGTCTACTGAACACTTCCTTTAAGAAGGGATACAAAGGAGAGGGAAATGTAAATCATGTCACTGAAGCCTACGTATTTCCCTGTCAGATAAATGGCCCTTAGCAATCTGAGTCTTTGCCACACTAACAGTCACTGGTCGTTTTAAACAGTGGTTGGGCTTAGTTGGAATACATCATACTTCAGTACCTGCATAAACATTAGGCCCTATCTGTTTATTGTGTAAATTTCTGCTTTGAGGGCACCAGGAAGGGTCTATTTTCACACTTCCAGTTGCTTTTTACCTATTACTCTGGATTTTCCATAAAGGTGTATTTTGTGCTTTGAGGTGATTTATTACTGTGGCTTCCTCAGCCTCATTTGAATCAGGATTTAAATAATTGGATTTCCAATCTTTTCTTCCTATTTGTACTGCTGTTATATGCAAGAAGCGTTTGTAGGACATGGGGCCTTTATAGTCAGAAAAGAACATATTTTGAATGTGATACTCTCCAATTTAGCAAATAATGTTAATTTACTAGGATTATATCCTTGGATAGTCACTGATTTATGAATGCATCAGGGGAAAGGTGAGTGCTTCAGAAAACTGAGATAGTAGTTCTTAACATATATGTTTTTAAATGTTACTTGCCAGCAAGCTATGTCAGCTTCTTATTGTATATAATACAATATATGCAAGGTAATATATATTTTTAATGCTTTTGCCTCAGGAAATTGACTAAAGACTTTCCTTTCTCTTTGATTGGTAATTTGTATATATTTCTTCTCCAGGCTTGTTGTTACAAGGCTTGTTATTTCCATCTCTTCATGATTTATTGAAGAGCTAAGAGAAGTAAAACTTCAAGCATCTGTACCATGTTTAAATGCCATGGAAGAATTTCACTGACAATTGCAAGGATAACTTTAATTTGACATTGATCAGACCAGTAGGAGACTAGATAACACAGCAGAAAACACATTGCAGGGGTTAGCATGAGTATATGGAAAGCATAGAATCTTAGAGTGGTTGGAGTTGGAAGGGACCTTAAAGACCACCGAGTTCCAACCCCCCTGCCATGGGCAGGGACACCTCCCACCAGACTAGGTTGCTCAAAGCCCCATCCAGCTGGTCTTGAACACTTCCTGGGATAGGGCAGCCACAACTTCTCTGGGCAACCTATTCTGGTGCCTCACCACCCTCACAGCACAGAATTTCTTCCTAACATCTAAGCTATATCTCCCCTCTTGTAGTTTAAAACAATTACCCCTCTTCCTTATACTACACTTCTTGATAAAGAATCTCTCCCCATCTTTCCTGTAGGTCGCCTTTAGGTATTGGAAAGCTGCTGTACAATCTTCCCAAAGCCTTCTCTTCTCCAGGCTGAACTCTCCCAGCCTGAGTTCATAGGAAAAGTGCTCCAGTGCTCTGATCATCTTTGTGGTCCTCCTCTGGATTCACTCCAACAGATCCATGTCCTTCTTATGTTGTGGGCTCCAGAGCTTGATACAGTACTCCAGGTGGGGTCTCACCAGAGTAGAGTAGATAAGCAGAATCACCTTCCTCGACCTGCTGACCATGCTTCTTCTGATGCAGCCCAGGATGCAGTTGGCTTTCTGGGCTGTGAGTGTCACAAACAGATGTTCTTCTTTACCCAAATCCGATGCTATTGTTAACAGATGAAGTGAGACCTTAGAAGAAATGTGGGGTTCTACTTCCGCATGTTTTTAGGAGCAGCAATGGGGCAAGTGGTTGGCTCCCAGCAAAGGCAGCACAAGTCAATTATTGTTACTGTCTCCTTTCCAAGGGTGGCTTCTTTAGCTAGCTCTAACTTCCTATTCAGTCTAAACTCTAAAGTTTGGGTTTGTTCCCTTTTCGCTTGTGAAATGCCTTTGAAGCTTTCCACAGACTTTAAAATTCTTCTGTGCTTTCTCAGCCAATTTAAAGTGACTGAAGAAAGGAAAAAGAAAAGGTAGCAATTTAGTAATCCTGGATGTGTGTGGAGAGACTGTAATCTGGACTGTAGTCATCCATCCTCCCTGCAGTCCCTGACAACATGCTATTGAATTAGCACACTGTACGTTCCAAGTGCATATAACAAATAATGAGGTCTCATGCTGAATTCATAAACAATCACAGAGAAGCCTCCAGGTTGTTCTCAGTACCAATATACATTATGCAGGCTAATGTTTTGTAGTGTAATTGCACATCACAGAACTTCCCTGTAGACCATATTGCCTAGCTCTACTCGGTTTTCTTGAAAAATACATACTATGGGTTTGTGTTCTTGTAGCATAACAGATGCTCCTCCTTGGGCCTTGTGAATTCAAGAACTGGAAAAGAACACAGGTTTAAGAGACACACACTCTTCAACAATATTTTCCCTGTCCCCTTGGCTCTCCTCATCCCAATGGCCAGATCTTAGGCTTTGTTTGGAAATCTTTTCAGCATCTTTTCCTGGGGACCCATGAGCCTGCCATAAGGCAGGACCTGGACAGCACAGAAAATCTCAGGAGCTTGTGTGTCCTCTCAGCCCCGGGCTTGATTTTTGCAGCTGTTTCTGGGAGGAGGGGCTGAACAAGGGCAGGGGTATGTGATCTGTGACCTTCAGGCAAGACCTGCTGCATTCTGAAGTTAAATATAGTGGTCAATACACTTTGGTAATTGTACTGATGCATGGACAGTGGATCAAAGTGAGGTTTGAAGAAAGTAAAGACATGTGGATTTATACTGTCTCACTAATCAGCCCAAATAAAGTACAGCTTAAAAAATGCCTTTAAATTGTTCAGGGCCAAACATGATGGCAAACTCTTTCAGGTGAGAATAACTGGGAGAACTTGGTAAGAATATGATATGCTGGACTGGGTTGAGTGAAGGGTTTTTTGGTTTTGGGTTTGTTTTTTATTTTCAATTACGATAGATTTTCTAGTCGATATGATCATCTCTTTTGGAAGGCATTTATAACAATCAGTGTCAATATTTATGACGAACTAAAGCACTCTAAAATTCATTCATAGTCACTGAGACTATTTTTCACTTGGCATTAATGCACTGAGTGCAGAATACAGTCAGATACGTTAGCCAAGAATAAGCTCAGGCCCCAGTGTAGGGCGAAGGATGTTTAATGTATCTTGACAGTCATTAAGTAGCTGGTAAAGGACTGGCAACGAATACATTATACTCCTTATGAATCAATTCCTATTTATAGCAAACTGTCAAAAATTCCACATTATAATAAGGAGATTGAGATCTTACATAATGGTTCTTTCACCAGAGGCAGCCATGGAAGGACCGGTGAGACTAGAATAAATTACAGTTAATGATAGACTCTCTCTCAGAGAATTAAACACTTTAATTGGTCAATCAAGTCAGGCATTTGAGAAAGAAAGACTTGCGATTATGTGAAAGCCTGCCTACTGTACTTTGGCTGCTTTCTGGGCCTCTGGCAATTTTTTACCAGGATTTAGATTTGTCATTGTGTTCTAATGTTCATAGATGCACCTAGCCAGGAATAAGAGCTGCTTCTTGACCTTTTGGCTTTTGGGGTTCCTTTGGAAGAATGAAGTTGTTGGATGAAGATTTTGGTACTGATACGTTGCTGTCATGGGGTGTAATTCATAGAATTGTAGAACTATAGAATGGTTAGAATTGGAAGGGACCTTAAAGACCATCAAGTTCCCACCCCCCTGCCATGGGCAGGGACACTTCCCACTAGAGAAGGTTGCTCAAAGCCCCATTCAGCCTGGCCTTCAACACTTCCGGGGATGGGGCATCCACAGCTTCTCTGGGCAACCTGTTCCAGTGCCTCACCGCCCTCATGGTAAAGAATTTCTTCCTAATATCTAGTCAAAATCAATCTAAATTCACACATGACATCTATGTATCAGTTAAAGTGTCTTTTGCAGACTTGAGTGAGATGTGATACCCAGACTTTTCTGCTTAAGGGTAAATTTTACCCTCTTTGGATATACATGAGGCAGTGGCATCAGTTCTTTGTGAGCCACCCATGCTTGCTGAAGCATTGAGGTTGAGGGTGTCAGGGCAGCAACACCCAGTAACAGTGCTTGAAGACATAGGTTTTGTTCCATATACTTCTTTTTCAGGTGAAAGCTGGCTTGCAACTTGCACCTAATTCACAAGAGCTGCATCAGTGTACGTTTACTCAGGTACATGCAATAAAATTCATAACGTATGTTCCTTTGGAAAACCTTTCTTCACTCTACTTCCATTGTCCTCCAGTTAAACATCAGATTAACTCCATATAGTTTCTGCCTTGCATGTTTATTTTGTAGTTATTCTCTTAATGTGTGTTTTCCCAGCCTGTTCACTATGCTGCCTGGTTTTTGGTAGAAGCTTTGAGGTGTTAATATTGTGTTGCAACGGCTTTTGACAGCCTGTGTTACAGCACCTGTAGCAAAGCACCATTGTGCAGGTTTCTGGGCAACCCACATGAATCAATGAGTTGGAGCAGCTGTTCTACATCAGAAAAAGCTCTGCTTTCTCTCCTCTAGAGAGTCTCATATTTGAAGTGAGGTAGGACTTTGTTCGAAGTGAAACAAGACTCTGCCTTGCAGCAGAGAGCTGTTCTTGCTTGATGATTGTGCGGAACATTATGCGCTTTAGGTATGGTTAGTTGCTGCTAGAAATGATTGCCTTACACGAGTAGAAGTTCATATTGCAGGCTTCATGCTATGCTTATTCAATGAGCTTAATAAATGAACTTCTGAAGTGCTGGGGAGAACTAGCCTTTCCCCACATGGGAAGGTAGAGCAAGAGTGAATTGCTTCAGGGATACCAGAGAAGTCTCTGAGCCGAGTTAAGCAGTCTCATCCTGAGTCTGGGCAACAGACTAGTCTGCAGTCTTAGATCAGGGGCCATAGGACTGTTTTGGGCGAAGCATGTGAATGCTGCAGCAAGGTGGTGCAATGGAAGATAAAACTTTACAGTTTGAACAGTTTAGATGTCAGGAGAGAAAAGGGAGCTAGTGAAATACTGCAACAGGTTGCCCAGAGAGGTGGTAGAGGCCCCATCCCTGGAAACATTCGAGGTCAGGTTGGACAGGGCTCATAGCAACCTGATCTAGTTGAAGACGTCCCTGCACATTGCAATGGGGTTGGACTAGATGACCTTTAAATGTCCCTTCCAACACAAAATACTCTATTTCTATGATCCTTTAATTTTATACCCCATCAGAGAGACTTGACATTGCAAGGCCAGGTCTGAGGCACAGTGAAAGCAACAGCTGATGGCTCTTTAACTTAGCTTTGCTAAGCTATCCTCTAGGATTGATGAATGATGACATAACCTCACTTCCCCCAGGCAGATGAATCCTTCATCCAGTGCTTGCTGCTTAGAAGATGAGGTGGTTGCCAGTCCTGACAAAAAGCTGTTACCTCTGACAAGTGACAAGAGGATAAGAAAGATTAGCAGAAACAACAAAACCCCAGAAGAAATTTTATACCAAAGCAGGTTTGTTCGCTGCTGCCTTTTACAGAGGAAAAGCCACTTTTCTAAAGTCACTTCTTTCTGCCCCCTAAGGAGAAGTTACTTCTTCTAGCTAATCAGAGAAACGATGAGGGTGGGCCCTCCTCAAACCATAGCAGGCCCATGGCTCCATGGGGCAATGGGACACCCTGGGGTGCAGTGGACTCGACCAAGATCCATCCATGGGGCCAGGGCAGGTTTTGACCAGCAGGCACAGAGCTGGGCAGGGGCCGGCCTGCAATGCAGCTGCAGCATGACTCTGGTCAGGCTCAGGGTGGTAGCCCCTGGTAAACAGCAGCTCTCAGGGAGCAGGAGGGGCCTTTTGCTAAATAGTGTCCCTAGACATGAGAAAAATTTCCAGCCCATTACTAGATAAAGCTGTTTTTTCTGCATATAAAGAAGGGAGGAGCTCAACACTGAAGCTGTGGTGAGCCATGAAGAGGTGAGGTGCCTGCCAATGCTCTCAGTGCAGGAGAAAGGAAGCCTGTGGAGACTGAGGGCCCCAAGGAGACCCTCCATGGTGCTGGCTCTTGCTGGGAAAGAGCTTAAGCAGTGAAGCTTAATGACACATAATGACACCTCGAAAAGGGTAAGAAATGAAGCCGGGTTTTCAGGAAAAGGCACACGGATTTCTCCTGACTGCGGTGTTCACAGCTGCTAGTTGGCAAGGTTCCATCAAGTGTGGGATGTCCAGCCTCCTCTTGTGTGTTGCTCAGCACCTCCTGGGTTTGATAATAACCTTGGACATAAACTACTGCTCATTGCCATTGGGGCAAGGAGTTGGGGGTGTTCCCAGCTCTAGGTGAAGGTGGATCCTATGCACCCCATGGCACAGGGAGACATTTCTCTGCAACTGGTGCTTATGAGAGACACAGCATCTTTGTCGGCGTCTGGCCAGGGTTCACGCACCAGCTTGTCAGTGTTGAAACAGAAGAAGAAACACTGTCTAGCTAACAAGCCCTCTTTCTGCTCTTGCCCCAGACCCATGTCAGCCATGCTGCTGTGGCATCCATCTGCTGCCCTTAAAAACCAGCTGGCTGGCTGCCTGTTGACAGAACAACCCGAGCCACTAAGCTAGGCCTAATGCACTCCTCACTGATTGCACAGGCTCCATCTTATTTGCATGGCCGTGCAAACAGCACCTATGCCATGTGGGAGCCTTTGGCCTTGAGACAGATGTCATCCTGTTTGGCTGCTTGGGTAGCAGTGAATTCTGCTGCATGGGTGGATGGGCCAACAAAACTGCTGTGGGGTATGGAGACAAGGGAGAACTCAAAGAGAATTCTCTGAAAGCTGGACTTGATGTTTTGTTTGACTTTGGGAGCATGAGAGGGTAGCTAGTCCTCCTGAAGAAAGAATCCCCCTTCTCTGACTCATCCCAGACATCAGCTAGAGCTGCCCCATACAAGTGGAGCCCTCTCTTGCTGAGGGCAGCAGTAGGCAGCAGTCTGGCATGGCATGGCATGGCATGGCTAGCAGTGGGCAGCAGGACCATGCCACTGCCCCCAGCAGGCTGCTGCTTCATGCAAATGTCTGCTTTCCTTGTGCCTTTAACTCGAGTTAGCAGCTCCTTTGGGAGCTCACGTTTGCTTGGGTATAAAAGGGTTTGTTGAAATTCGTTGCAGCTTATTCACTGAATGCATGACAAATATTATTAAATTAAATGTAAATGCTTTTGAAATGCAAATACTGTCCAGGGTATTTCTCTCTTTTGCTTTGCACAGGTGCACAAGATAGGGGAGCTGACTCATGGTAGGGTTCTCAGGAGTCTCCAGGCTTTTAGTGTTCTGGCATTTACTACCCATAACTACGCTTCTCATATGCAGATGACAAATTGGCCCTTCAGCAGGGCTGCCCATGTTTATTCAAAATACCCTAGCCTTCCTTATGATTGTGACAAATCCACACCTAAGGCTTGCTGCCTTGGATCCTGATCAGCAAACTTTGATGAAAATCAATTCAATATAACTTGCTATATTAGTAGATAAAGTGGGAATGAGCCCCAGGGAGATTAAAAGCCGACAGAGCTTCTGTTAACAGTTAAACAAAACTGCTGCCTTCATGAATGCATTTGCATGAGCAATAGCTTTTTGGTGAACTGAGCCTTCTCCTTCTGTCCTTCCTTTATAGAGAAGCGTACATGACCTCACCACTCTGACCTTTTGATTTTGCCTATTAGGAAGACATACTACTACTGTACCTTAGGATATGTTTGAGAAGACCTTGTTTTTCCCTGTAAAACATGAGTACTTCCGTGGACTTTAAAAACTATTCTTCATTGAACAGTTTTATGTCTTCAGAAAGTGTAGGGACACCCACAAAATCATGACAGTCTCAGCTTCATACTATGTTAAAAAATGAAGGGGTCTGGGTGAATTGTTTTCAGAGGTCCCATGTGTTTTGAACTTTTCTTCCTTAATGTCCTTGTCTCTTCTCATCCCTTTTTGCTGTTTATTCACTGTTCTTGCAGCCCAGCTGTGAGCAGTTCCCCACAGATGTCCTGTGCCATGCAATGGCCCTGGTAAAGGGAATGTTTATGGTCTTCTCCTTTCCCACTGTGGCAAGCAGGACGTTTGGCAGATGATGTTTCCTGTCAGGAAGTCGACATGGGGCAAGGAATCTCTGCTATCTCAAAGAACTCACCAAGCAATGCAATTTAACATGAAAGTACTTTGTTATGAACAACTACAATTGTTATTCATAGCTTAGTCTCACATTTGCATTGTTATCTAGGAATGAAATTGCCACATCTCTGTCCCATGTAAGATATGTTATTGCATCGCAAGATGGAAAGTCAATTTAAATTGAAGGCCTCGGTTAATAATGTACAAGATAATCAGTTTCACATGCCTGTTCTCAAAGATACTAAGGAAAGTATCAAAGAAATACAAATACCATGTGACGTGATTCGCGTCATACAAAAGCTTAGAATCAACATAGCGTATTTTGTATCTACCTGGTAATTATTACTATGTTTCCCTGGTTTAATTACATTTATACCTGTAAGATTACAAGATAATTATACTTGAATTTATTACAGGAAGCTAGAAATTGCATGGTTTGTTAACAACAGACAAGCAGAGTATAATTGGCAAACACAACATGGTTATTTGTGCAACATCTGAACACATGTATTATTACTTCAAAGATCCAAGATTGCTATGTGAGAGGCAAGCATGAAGCTTAGCCAGTTTAGCACCTGGTAATAGGAAAGCAAAACACCAAGGAAAACACTGCATGGTAAAGCAACCTGGCAGTTCTCCAGGGCTGGAAGCAAAATCTTAAAAATTAGATTTTAGCAATGTAGCAATTTGCTACACCCTATTTCCCCTTTTATTTGTCTTTTCCGTGCTGGAATGCCAAGGAGCACTTTTACCTATTGCGTGTGTTGTAGCACCAGCTTGACTAAAAATTATCTTCTGTGATTTGAGTAGACTTGATTTTGATGACCTTAGCAGTTTCCACGTTAAACAGAGGAAGGTAAAGCACCTTGTTTTTTGGTTTGAGTTCGGGGAAGATAACGCATTCTCATGGATAGGGCCCCAGCAGGGCAAAAAGTGAGAGGACTTGCATGTTGTTCTTTGCCCTGCTACTACAGGTATTGCCCTTTGACTCCTGGAGACAGAGGTTATCTCTTTATTGAGACTCTGTGTAGCACATTGTCTCTCCAAAACCAGTTAAGCCGTCTAGGCACTGGCAAAACCTATAAAGGTTAATAATGATACAGTGGAACCGGTCCCCAGTCAGTGATGGGGATGATATTCTCAATTAATCGGCAGTAGCAGTGAACTGTGTACTTCAGGGCTGCATCCTTCAGGCATTGATCAGGCAGGTTTTGCTCTAGTGTCAAGGGGCATGAGTAACACATGGAGAATTCAGCTTAGTTCCTGTTGAGTCAACACTACTGGTGTGGTACAAAATGTCACTCATCCAAGACTCCAGCCATCACCTGAGCTGGAGCAACAGCAGTCTTGGCTTAGAGTTGCCTTGTGGCTCTTGTGCATTTCTAGGTTAATATAAAAGTATCTCAGCTTGGCTTTTTGTTCCCTGCATACTTATNCCTTTGCAACCAAGCCATCAAGAGTTGCCTGCAGGTATCACTGTTTGCTGAGTGTCCTGGGACTTCAAGAATGTGTAGCAGGGTGTTGAAGTATCCAGTGTCAGCACAATCCCAGGCGTTTCTATGCATCCTCAACTCTTTGTAGGCATCAGATGTCAATATACACTGGTGTTTGTGTATAATAACTGCAATTTGACTGTGTTATGGCACTGTATCAAGTATAAATAATTATTGTCACAATGGCAATGTTTCATTTCATCTAGAAACCTTGAAAGAGTGTGAAATATATTTAAACTTTGTGGCAAGTCAACTAGTAGATAAGCAGTGTTACTCCTACCAAGAGACAGTAAGAGTGAGGTACCAGGAAAATGAAGAATTTAGTTTGGTATGAATACAGTGCTAGGAATAACAGAAATCAGCAATTCTGAATCCTTTCAGGTAAATCTCTTGTGTTGAACAGCTCTTCTGCCTTATATTACCAAGCATTCTACCTTAATATTACCTGTGAAAAACCTACTGCACAACTGTGTAACATCTTGGTCATACAATAAAGAAACAGCAGCATGAAAATTCCTTGACCAAGAGAAGGGGAAAGTAGTGAGCTGAACAGCATCAGGCACCAGCCCAAGGGACCTGCTCCATGCAGAAAGGGAAAGCAGAGAGACAAGGGTGACCCCAGAACCAGGTACTCCCCATGCCACAGGGCACAGACCCACTGGATCTGAGCTTTGTGAACAGAGCAGGAGCAGTGATAGCAACAGGTCCTGTCTTGTGAGTCCAGTGAACCCCAGGGAAAAGCAAGGTCATGTCTGAGGCCAATCGAAACAGCAATTCAAGAACCAGGCTAGAAACAAGTTATCCTACAACATAACTCAGTGGAAGAAAAATTATGATTATGTATTACAAAACAGAGATGTTTATCCAAATGTCTTTGAAGAAACCAGATGCCCTCCAAGAAAAATGTTTTCTTACTTGAAAACATTTTTTCTTCTTCAGAAGAAGAGCCATAATAGGGATTTAAGCAAGCCCTACCTAGTGAACTTGATTTACCTCTGTAGTGCCTTCAGCATCTGAATCATTCATTTGGTTAAACATTCTAGATAGCAATGAGCTACAATGTATGACACAGTTGTCTGTTTGGAGCATGTATTCGACCATGCCAGTGAAGTTTTGAAAGATTTTGGGCCAGATTCTCTGACCCTCAGACTAATGCTTTACATAGCTTTTTTTTTAAAAAAAACAAAACAAAACAAAAAACCCCAAAAATGTTGGCACTCATTAAAGTTAAAAATAAACAGGCAGCAGTTTTTAATCTTCAGTTACAATGTGTGACTTGCTGACTCTTTGTCTCTCTCCTACTCAGAAAAAGAAGAGCTTGAGTCTGGTAAGGGAGCACTCTAAGCTCTTGCTGAATCAGGGTTCTGTGTAACTACATTTCTTACCTACACGAAGTTTCCTCAGATATCTAGAGACCACCACGCTGCAGCAAGTAGTTTGCTTGCCAGAAGTTGGGCCAGAAAGTCAAAAGCCTCCTCCACAATCAATCATTTCAGCAAAATTGGCCCCTAGCAGTAGTTTAAAAGAGAGGAAGAAAACAATGGCTCACCATCTATTCAGAGTGAAGAAGTGATTCCTAAGAGGGTCCTAAGATGCAAACAACTACTTTCCTCTCAGCCAAGTGACTGCTTCCAACAGTCTTGTTAAGAAACAAAGAAGGGAGGATCTAAGTCTGTTTGCACCCACTTGGTTTCTCTTTGTCTCTTCCAATGGTCAAAGTGGTGCATTTTAAAGAACAATAAAAACTGCCGCTTTTCTGTCACATCTGTTCTATGAATAATCGAAACTAACCTACAGGCTAGCAGACCTGTACTGGGTATGTTGACCCCTTAAATAGGAAAGGCCCTAGGAGAAACAGGGGTGCAGGAAGGTGACCAGAGAACGTCATTGTCCTGATGAATCTGCCTCCTTGTCACCACGACTGCTACTCAACAGACACAAACTGGGGCATCTGAGACACAAAATTGCAACGCCTTCTCTAGCCCCACCTCCCAAATCTAATGATTAGCACTTTCACAGCAGTATTCACTGGAAATGATCCGCTATGCAAAGAAGAAACACACAAACTCAAACAAACCCAATATAAACTTATTTATCTTTATCCCCTTAGAAACATTAGGCACAAGAAAGTTTTTCCAGTGACTGAAATTACAAGACCAGGTACTGCAACTGCAACATCAGCTGGAAATTCAAAGACAAAAGAGAAAAATAACCTTGCCCTTTAAACATCTATCTTCAGTGCCTCTTAATTATGCTTTTCGTAGAATCATAGAATGGTTAGAGTTAGAAGGGACCTTAAAGATCATTGAGTTTCACCTCCCCTGCCATGGGCAGGAACACCTCCCACTAGAGCAGGTTGCTCAAAGCCCCATCCAGCCTGGCCTTGAACACTTCCAGGGATGGGGCAGCCACAACTTCTTTGGGCAACCTGTTTTGGTGCCTCACCATTCTCACAGGAAAGAATTTCTTCCTACTATCTAGTCTAAATCTCCCCTCCTCCAGTTTAAAACTGTTACCCCGTGTGCTATCACTACACTTTCTGACAAAGGTTCCCTCTCCAGTTCTGCTGTAGGTTCCCTTCAGATACTGGAGGTCAGCCCCCACAGATCTGACTTTCCTTCAAAAGCAGATGAGCACAGATTAATGCAACTGAACTGAACTGAATGGCCTCTAATGCAACCGAACTGCAGCAGTGGTGCAAGCAAGCACTTAAATGGCCACACACATAAATGCTAAGGTACAAGAAACTCCCCACAGTGCACAATTTTGCACTAGCTCTGGGCTTGCTTGTCATTTTTGTCAGCTGGAGATGTGTTACTGGGGCTCAATAAACTATATTTGGTTCCAGCTGGCCCAAATTAAGCCCCATAGCTGTATTGGTTACAGCTGCTGATGTTTCCTGGTAGTGATTTTTTTTTTTCCTCCCTTGTATTTGGCTAGACAGTGTCATCTTTGAGATACAGTAAGAAAGCTGATGTCCTGGGTCTGGTCTTGTAATCTGATTGTGATGTGAAGCTGGCTTCTTTTGAGGTTTTTCTCTGTATGTTTGGCCTTGGGTAACTCTTGTGATATAAGACACTGAGTTATTTTGCCTGAATGTGAAGTTGCTCTTACTTTGTGCTTTGTGTAGTTACCTGCAAAGGTGTGTTTGTCCAGTGAATAGCATCAGATTGCATGGGTTAACTCAACTCTATTTCACTTTTTAATTTTGTTCTTTGATGACTTGTCACAGGTCCTCCACCAGAGGAATAACTATCCTTTGAATAGATGTGACTCAAAACTTCTTATCATTATCTGAAGAATTCAAATTTGCTTGAGGTGCAAGTGCTTTTGTTGCAGGAAGGAGGAAAAATTATAAGGGGTGAGGAGGTGTTACTCTATGGATCTAGGCCCTTTCTTCCAAGGGCATTCTCTAGCTGGCTGTTTGGACTTCTCAGGTGCTAAAAAAGCCATAGTTTCATGTGCTGCTGGCTGCCCTAGGAAACCAGCTCTGCCTCTGTGTGAATTTAAGCAAGCTTTTTTTACTCTGCAAATTGCTGTGTGAAAGGAATAAACTGAAACCTCCATTCCTGATGCTTTGACTTTCCTGCCCAGCTAAGATGTGAATTTAAAGAGCCTCAGCTCTTACTTCTCAGGAGTAGGATGCTTTGTGCTGTCTCTCTATTAATAAATTGAGTGACCCATTAGGAACTGGCTTGTAGCACAAAATAGCTGTTGCTTACAACCCAGCATCTACAGTGTATGTATTTTGGGCTCGTCTTAGTTTCATCCAGCAGACTGAGTGTCTATCAGCAAATGGAGCTGATCATTCTGTTTACTTTCACTTGAAAGAAGTCTGCCCTATGGGCTTTCAACCTCACTGTGTTATCATCCAAAGAACACTGAGTGAGGGTGATGGAAAGCCTGCTTTCCTGGAGCGTATCTTCTATTCTAACATCTAATATAGATTGACCTATATAGCCAGCATGCAATATTACTTCCCTGGAGCCCACCTGCTGCTGATGGGGAAAATAATGCTGGACTTTGCAATGACTAAGCTTGTAAAAGGTGAAAATCAGTTTTTAACTCATTGATTCAAAATGTCTGCATGCCTCTGCATCAATAGTGGGTTCAAATGCATTGGTTGCTAAGGGAAGAGCAGGTGCTGTACCTGAGGAGAATGATAAGAAAACAAATTGTTTGAATAACCTGAAGTGCTGACAGGAAAAGCCACTATGTTATCACGGTGATTTCAGTCATTTACTGTGGACGGTGATGTGACGCTTAATTCATGAGTGTTTGCTAAGTGTTTTTAAAAATTCCATGAAGAAGTTACTTGAGAGTTGTAAAGATTACTAATGGTCTTATGCTGTAAGACTTCAGGGCTAGATTATTCTTTAACTTGCTATAAACTGAGTGCTAGAGCTGTTTCATTAAAGGGTCTGTCAGCACTTAGATTATTAAAATGTGTTTTAATATTAAATCTTGTTCCTGGTGAGCATCATGGGAACACTTCCACCTGGACTGATGACTTCCTACCCCACCAAGACTGAAGGATGTTTAGGATCTTGTTAGTTCTTGAACTGCCTCTATCAGTCTTATAAATGACCAGAACTTCTTCCCTGCTGAGATAATGAGTTTTGGTTGTGGTCACTTAATTTGCTACAGCTGAGGCATGAGAGCTGGGAGGGGAGGAATAATGAAAGGGGATGGAGAAGAGAGTTGAGATCCCTTAGGATTGCTTTTGTTTCCTTTTTGAAAGAAAACATACCCCAGAATGAGAACCTGTGGTCAAAGGGAACTGAAAGTCCTTGAAATGTCAGTAAGTCAAGCTGCAGATACTATGCTAAAAATAGCATTCTTGAAAATATGTTATTTTTGATCAGTATTGCCAGGTTCAGGTTTTCCAAGTTTCTTCGTGAAACCTCAGGGTTAATTTTTCTGTTTAGTCTGCTTTTGTTTTCTGATGAAACCACTAAAATAACAATTTGGCAACAGAAATCTTTCCTGTGCATGAATTTAAAAAGAACAAGCAGAGCATGAATTAGCATTTATATTAGAGAGTTACTCGAGAGAATGGAGTCAAAGTCATAAGACAAAAAGCCCTTTGTGCGTTTTGGTAGTCACCTTACTGATCCATAATGACACTCTTGGCGTTGACAATGAAAGCCCAACAAAAGGAAAAGGAGTGGTTCTATGTTGAGGTTTCTGGCTTTGTACTCTAGAGACCTGAGTGAGTATTTCTCTCCACCTCTTTAACCTTATACAAGCAAGAAAGGCTTTAGAGTGCAGCTGGGTGGGGAACAGCCAATTGTGAGGCCATGAGGCCTCATTAGTGAGTGAATATTGGTGGCTTCTGCAAGAAATTAAGCTAATGGAAGGCCATGTAGGCATGAATCCTCAGGTGAGGCTTTTGTAAGATCTTTTCAAACACTATTGATATCTGCAGGACAGCTACTACATTATGGCTCTGCACTCCCCTTGTGCCTAGATGCTTAGCACAGACTGATTTAGGCTTGGGACAGGTAGGTTGTGAATGCTTGTGTCCTCTAGTATATCTCTGTGTTTTCTGCCTAGAAGTGAGATGCTCCCTGCCATAGATGGCTGTTCACTGAAACAGTAAGGTGCTTGAATGTTCTGGTAATGGTTGCCTCTCAGGTTCCTTGTGTAGATGGACAAGTGGCTGCTGGAGTTGTGCAGTCTTTTGGAAAGTGGGAAGAAAATGTGAGAGTACTTCTTAGGATCGTCTTGCCCCAGGAGAGGCCTTTTATTTTTGAAATAACTTCACTTGTCTTTTTAGCTTACTCTGGCAGAGTCTACGCTATTTCCTTTTATTTATTTTCATTTTTACAGCCATTCGCTGAGAAGAGACTCTCTATAGAGAGAACAGTGTAAGGAGTCATGCCAGTAACTGCTTAGGTTTTTTTTCTGGAGGCTTTTTGTGCATGGTTTGTTTTGTGTGGGATTGTTCTATGTGCTGCAACACTTAAAAATGTACAAGGTGAAATGAGAGCTAAACTTTTTTATTAGAGAACCTGATGCTTATTGGCATTGGCCAGAAAGGAATTCCTGCTCTCTTTATACATTGCAAAGAAGCTAATGCACAGTAAGAAGTCTTCAACCTTCCCTCGGAGGCACGGGGTATGTGCTAGTGCCCAAAGCTGGTTCATTGACTTTAGGTTAATGATCTGAATAGAAACAGCAAAGGCAACGATTAGCATTTGCTGGTTTTAACACCTTGCACAAACACCAGCGATATTAAAGGTACACAGAATGAAGATGCCGTGGAAGACTACTGGAGCCTTCCTTTCGACACATGAAACAAGATGAGTCTCTTCCATTCCTTGTTCTTGTCTTGTACATAGCTTTGAATAGCCCTGCATACCTTCTGGAATTCACTGCTAGTCTGAATGCAGTATGCCTTCATTCTTTTCTTCTGTACCTTCTGTGGTAATACCCAGTACTCATCAGTAACCGATTTGACTCCGGGTACATTCAGGACTAGAAACAAGCAACAAGGACATGACTTCAGCCTGTGTGTGAAGTGAAAAAGAGCAAGCTGATTCTTAACAATCTTGTATTGCAAGCCAGTAGATAAAATGTGACTGGTCTCTTGCAATGCACTGTGCATGGCTGTCTATGTTCCACTTTCCTCTGAAAGCAGAACAGCATGAGGGTTCTTGGGTGTAATGGCTTTTGTTTGTGTGCGTGTTTCTCCCCAAATCTTCCCCCTTCTCTTGTGGACCTGACTTGTAAGAGCTGGATATGGCACAGGTAGCAGGTTTCTTGTATCACTAGTATAGGCCTGTTCCCATAAGGTGTTCCACCTCTCTGTGTCCTTTTCCTCTCCCTCTCCATCTCTATTGGAGTTCCAAGAATGCAGCACAAAAGCAGAAGCAAAGCTTTCATTTTTGGAGTCTGCGTCATTCTGTGTGGAGACAGTTTAGTTATGAGTAGTCAAAGTCCAATTCTTGTGACCTGTTTGTATATTTTAGCCTTTCACAGTGAAAGTAGGCAGGGCAATGAGGCTGGGGACTGCCTGCAGGAGACCTCAAAGCCTGGATGGATATGAAGTGGTTTGGGTAGTGGGGTCAGCTCAAGTGAATTGATAGCAACTGGGGATTTCATAGAATCATAGAATGGTTAGAGTTGGAAGGGACCTTAGAGATCATCAAGTTCCAACCCCCCTGCCATGGCCAGGGACACCTCCCACTAGAGCAGGTTGCTCAAAGCCCCATCCAACCTGGCCTTAAACACTTCCAGGGATGGGGCATCAACAACTTCCCTGGGCAACCTGTTCCAGTGCCTCACCACCCTCACAGTAAAGAACTTCTTCCTAATATCTAATCTAAATCTCCCCTCTTCCAATTTAAAACCATTACCCCTCGTCCTGTCACTAGACTTCCTGACAAAGAGTCCCTCCCCAGCTCTCCTGTAGGCTCCCTTCAGATACTGGAAGGCTGCTATCAGGTCTCCCCGGAGCCTTCTCTTCTCCAGGCTGAACAGTCCCAGCTCTCTCAGCCTGTCCTCATAGGAGAGGTGCTCCATCCCTCTAATCATCTTGGTGGCCCTGCGCTGGACCTGTTCCAACAGTTCGATGTCCTTTCTATGTTGAGGACTCCAGAACTGGACACAGTACTCCAGGTGGGGTCTCACAAGCGCAGAGTAGAGGGGGAGAATCACCTCCCGTGACCTGCTGCTCACACTTCTTTTGATGCAACCCAGGATACGGTTGGCTTTCTGGGCTGCCAGCGCGCACTGCCGGCTCATGTTGAGCTTCTCATCCATGAGCACTCCCAAGTCCTTCTCCTCAGGGCTGCTCTCCAGCCATTCTCTGCCCAACCTGTATTTGTGCCTGGGATTGCCACGTCCCAGGTGTAGGACTCTGCACTTGGCTTGGTTGAACTTCATGCCATTTGCATTAGCCCACCTCTCAAGCCTGTCCAGGTCCCTCTGGATGGCATCCCTTCCCTCCAGCGTGTCAACCGCGCCACCGAGCTTGGTGTCATCGGCAAATTTGCTGAGGGTGCACTCTATCCCACTGTCCATGTCTCCAACAAAGATGTTAAATAGTACTGGTCCCAGTACTGACCCTTGCGGGACACCACTCGTCACTGGCCGCCACGTGGACATTGACCCATTAACCACAACTCTTTGAGTGCGGCCATCCAGCCAGTTCCTTATCCACCGAGTGGTCCATTCATCGAACCCATGACTCTCCAATTTGGACACTAGGAGGTCATGCGGGACAGTGTCAAACGCTTTGCTTAAGTCCAGGTAGATGACGTCTGTTGCTCTGCCTTTATCCATCAAGTTCGTAGCAGTATTGTAGAAGGCCATCAAGTTTGTCAGGCAGGATTTGCCCTTGGTGAAGCCATGTTGGCTGTCTCCAATCACCTCCTTATTTTCCATGTGCCTTAGCAGAGATTCCAGGAGGATCTGCTCCATGATCTTGCCAGGCACAGAGGTGAGACTGACTGGCCTATAGTTTCCTGGCTCCTCTTTTTTCCCTTTTTTGAATATTGGGGTTATGTTCCCCTTTTTCCAATCCGCGGGAATTTCACCAGACTGCCACGATTTCTCAAATATGATGGAAAGTGGCTTCGCAACTTGGTCCGCCAGCTCCTTCAGGACCCGTGGATGAATTTCATCAGGTCCCATGGACTTATGCACTTTCAGGTTGTTCAGGTGGTCTCGAACCTGATCTTCTCCTACTATGGGCAGTTCTCCATTCTCAGAGCCCCTGGTTTTACCTACTGTGACTTGGGCAGTGCAGTTAGAGCCCTTGCCAGTGAAGACTGAGGCAAAAAAGTCATTCAGTACCTCAGCCTTATCCATATCCTGGGTGGCCAGTTCTCCTGTTTTCTTCCGGAGAGGGCCCACAGCCTCCCTAGTCCTACCTTTTTCCCTGACATAGCTATAGAATTTTTTCTTATTGCCCTTGATGTCCTTGGCCAGATTCAGTTCCCTTAGGGCTTTTGCCTGCCTGATATGGTTCCTGGCCACTCGGACAGTTTCTCTATATTCCACCCAGCCCACCTGTCCTTCCTTCCACCCTCTATAGGCCTCCTTTTTGATTTTAAGCTTATCTAATACTTCCTTACTTATCCACACAGGCCTTCTCGCTGTTTTGCCTGACTTCTTCTTTTTTGGGATGCACCTCTCCTGAGCCTGGAGGAGGTGATCCTTGAATACTAGCCAACTTTCATGGGCTCCTCTCCCCTCCAGTTCTTTTTCCCATGCTACCCTGCCAATCAGTTCTCTCAGGAGTCTAAAATCTGCTCTCCTGAAGTCCGGGGTAGCAAGCCTGCTGTATGCCCTCTTTGCTGCAATGAGAATACTGAATTCCACCATTTCATGGTCACTACAACCAAGGTTACCGTTCAACTTGATTTGCTTTAGTTCAGCCAGAATTAGTTCCTATTTGTAAAGCTGTTGCCAGCTATGGGCTACTTGCTACTAGAACGCAGTTGCAGAAAGTTGTTGCTACCACTCTTGAATGGCTGTCTGTCCACATGGAAATGCTGTGCAGTTGCCTTGTGACAGCATCTCCTAGTATAGGGCGCTCCAAATACACAGTGCTTACTCTATACAGAGTATGATAAAGTCCTTAGAGTAGAAAGGAGTGATGGGAAATGAAAGGTTCTCGGTGACAGAAACAAAAATCACTTCAGAAGAACACATTTAGGGATGGGCTGTGAGTTAGCTGTACCTTCCATGAAGCTTAGGGCTGTAGGTGTGATGAAGGTACGAACTTGCTGTCACATTCTCTGGTGGCTGGGGCAGGATTACAGCCTGATTGCTGGCAATTGCAGCCCTTCCTTCTCTATTGCCTGCCCTGTCTCTGGCTCACCCCACCACAGCAAGAGCAGCAGGGGACTGTTTTCCTCTCTGGCAGTTGTTACCAGCAAGCCTGGCAGACCACAAGTAAACCAAACAGCGAGGCATGGCTATTTTAACCATCCATGCTGTTCTGCTGCCCAAGACTACTGCCTGCTTTCTCCCTGCTTGGTGGGAGCAAAAACCCTGGCAGCCTCAATGGCTGCCAGTAGGAAGTTTTGGCACCTGCACCACGTTGACACAAGATCCTGCCTGGTTTGCAGCTAGAGCTGAGGGCTGAGTAGGACAGGGTGGGATTTGCTTGTTTTCTGTCTTTTCATTAGCTGGTTTTCTTGGCTGTTCCTATGTATATGTCAACATTTCCTCCCTGTGTTCCCCTGCCTTTGTTGTTTCCCCTGGTGACTTGATGTTGCTGTTGTTGAATGATCGTGGTTTTTGTTGAGTTCCCCCTCCTCCCCTTTTTTTATTTCCAAGTATGAAGTGAGGTGAATTCATGCGTGTGTGGTGGAAGTGCTAAAGGCAAGAACTGTTTCCTCTGGCATGAAGGGGAAGGTCTCTGCCAATCTTCCTGAAGTCTTCTGCTGCTAGCTTGACTGTTGTACCAAGGACAGGTGAATGCAGGTGAAAGCATATTAGGCTTTAAGTGTGAGGGAGATGGTGACAGCTGAAGACAAAAGGGTATTTTTTGTTTTGTTTTAGTTTTAATTATTTTATGTTTATTGCCCCTATTGGCCCTTCATTCTGTAATGGCAGTAATTGAGATCTGGGTGCTGAGAGGTGTTCTGGATCCAGACCTCACAGACTTGGCTGCAGCATTAACTGACGTCAGTCTGATGAGGAGTTTGCTCGCTCTTTTGCCTCCTTTCCCCCACAGCAGCTCTTGATGCATCAAGCAGACTGCTGGAGCCAGAATGATGCATATAATGTAACTGCCCAACATATGTTAGAGACCTCTGTGAATCTCATCAGTCAGGGAGTTTGGACATGCCTTCTCTCTAGTGCTGACTGCTATTTCTCCCTTGCACCTTCCTCGCAGAGGTGGGACTAGCTTCTGACACTGTACACAGAACACTCAGGTCATCTCTGAATCTCTGCTAGTGCTTGCTATCACTTGTTCCATCTAAAGCATAAGCTATTACCTGCAGTTAGGCCCAACAAAAGCTCTACAAAGAGCAATGATTCACTTGACCTAGCTACTCAATATAATTCATATCGTATGTGTTTGCGTGTCATAATAATGAATACAATTGCTTTTCACTGGAGTAGGATTTCAGCTGCTCAGCAACATCGTGCAACAAGTGTTGCATAGGGGCACGTTTTTCAATGTAAAACAACTAGCTGGAGCTTGTTATTAAGATATAATTCTTGGAATATTAATATCTGGCATTGTTGCATAAACAAAGAAGCCTTTGCATGAATGAAAGGTTATCCAAGAACTCCCAACTTTTTCCCCTGCATTTTGTTTTTCGATTCAATCCCAAATCTTTTTGTTTTTTTTTTTTTTTCCTCATATGTTATCACAATGTATTGTAGAAGAGACCATGGGCTTATCCTGTAATTTGCAGCTTTGCTCTGGGATGATGATGTGATATCATCTTCCATTGTTTTTAAAAGCATCAAGATATTAAGGCTAATGTGGCCTGGTGTGTGTAGTCAATCCCAAATCTTTTTGTTTTTTTTTTTTTTCCTCATATGTTATCACAATGTATTGTAGAAGAGACCATGGGCTTATCCTGTAATTTGCAGCTTTGCTCTGGGATGATGATGTGATATCATCTTCCATTGTTTTTAAAAGCATCAAGATATTAAGGCTAATGTGGCCTGGTGTGTGTAGTGACAAGCCATCCCTTACTCTGAAAAGCAAGAAGTGCTGCGCAGGACAGGGCTATGGGGAAGCTTGCCGTAATGATGATAAAAGCATTTTTATGGCATGTTTTCATTGCTTGGGGTTAAAGCCTACCCTTGACTTTTATAGGTAGTAGCTGACAGGTACGGTGTTTACAGGTTTACATTACTTCCGATGTATGTATTTATTCCTTAGGAAACACTAGATTGCAACTGAAATATTTTTCTTCTGTTGACTTGAAAAGTTCAGTAAATCCTATATTGGTTTCTGGATCTTTTTTTTTTTTTTCTTTTTTTTTTTCTTTCTTCTGCTTTCCCTCCTTTTACCTCGCAGCAGTTTGTAATTGAGTCTAACAATGAGCATATTATTGGTTACCCCCTTAAAACTGGGCTTAGCAATCAGGTAATTGGTTTCTTTCAGCAGAGGCATGGCCACAGAACCTGAGTGAGTTTCTTTTGTTTCTTTTTCTTTTTCACTTTTTTTTTTTTGTGGTAATAAATGCTATATGGTTATGTTTGACTAGTTTTTTTTTTTACAGCCTGTGCATAAGACTGTCTCAATTCATCTCTCATATCATAAAATACTAGAGATGAGTGGGGTTCGTGGTCAGAAGCTCTTTCCCTCCACCTAAAAGGAGACTTTCAGACACAGTGATACAAGCGCACATTTAATAGCTAAAGTTCAGAAAACTCGAGAAGCCAATGAAGAGGGGTGAAATGAATTCAAGGGTAGGCTGCAGCAGCCTAACATCCAAATTTGAGCCTCTAATGTATAACATGTGTTCCTGCTTTCATTTGTCTACTTTACAAGACCTAATACATAGTATTTTCAGAGTTCACAAGGGGGCTTTTCTCCCTCCAGGCTATTAGCTACAGTAACGGCTTATTAAGAAAGTTAGACTTTCTCCCAGCTGGGGAAAAAGTGGCCCTAAAGGAGAGGGGGAGGAAGAGGAGAAAACTGAACATTTTGTTTAAACAACTTAACAATACAATGCCAGAGGAAATGAATCAGATGAGAGTGATTTCTGCAAGCATGTATGTTTTGCTTTACGAAAACAAAGAGGCTTCAATCCTGGCCTCCCAAGAGTCAATAGGGCCCATGTTTAATTTAGAATGGTAATATGGGGTCCTGGTTTGGTTGCTAAGGGTGGAGGAAGGTATTTCAAGAAGAACAAAGGCTAGTTACTTAGGTTTCTATCTAGTGTAACCTCCTCAGGAGGCTTATTTCCCAGGATGATTTTATTTTTGGGTTTTATTTTCTTCCCCCAAAAGTAACCTTCTTCCTTACCGCAGCCCTGGAACACACACACCCCCCTCCCCGCCCCAGCTCTCTTCTTAATGTCATGTTCTACAGAAAAAAATCTGCACCCAATACAGTGTGGTGTCATCTTGTTGCTGGCACTTGGTATAACTGCCAGGTTCCTTCCTGTTGTAGGCTCGGCCCAGCTCTGGGAAGCATTAAGTGTCCCACTGAGCTTTAAGCCACACTGAGGAACCCCAAAAGGCCATCTGGCAGGCAGGGACTTCAGAGTACTGTAAATAACCCTCTATGTTTCTTGGACTAGCCCCTTGTGATGAAGTATGAGGTTTCCTTCCTCTCCACTTCCTACACTAGTGAGATGCTCAGTTGCTCATTTGGGAAAGACAGAATAGGAGGATATGGGTCCTGCCCCACACCCAGTGTGTCTTGGAGCAGTTTGTTTGTGTATGTATAGTCTGTAGATTATTAATATCCATTTGTGGGCAGATTGTTCGTGTGGTTTTGTCTGTATGTGTTTCCAAACCATCTTGGCCCTTCTTCAGGGCAGTTTCCAGGAATAAGTCCTCTGTGAGCTCTGAATGATGGATTCATGATTGCTATCTGTTCTGATTTGGAGTGGAGCAGAACCATCTTTCTTTGGCTCTTACTTATACTTGTTGCAGTGGCAACCAGGGTCAGCTGGCTAAGTGGACAGGTCAGGTGATCAAAACTGGTTGCTTCTTCAATGGGTCTCTTTCTTTGAAGGATACCTGAGGAAGACCCTGTCAGTTTGTCTACCTTTGAGCCTGATCAGATTGTTCTGGAATCCAGTTCCCATCTCTTACTGAGTCTAGTCTGGAACTTTCCCAGTGCCTCTGGTGATGCCTCCCTGGGAGCTTGATAGAGTTTTTAACATGTTGTGTCCTTTTATTATATCCTTTTTATGTTATTATTAATATTTCATTAGTTTGGTTTTTTTCTAAATGCATAAATCTCTTTATCTCTCTTCTTCTTCTCCTTGAAGCAACAGGTGTGGGAGAGCATCTGTCATCTTGCTGTTGGCCAACCTGTCCCAAACCATGACACTATGCTTAGACTGCTGGGTAAGAGGGGTATTTAATCTTGACCTTTCACAATATGATTGACAGCTCTTTTGCACCTCTGGTAGTTTTTCACAGCACCTTAAGTATGTACTGATGCTGAACAGGAAATACTGCTATTCACCCTATCCTTTAGCGAATATGAATTATTAACTATCTTAAGATATTTTGGGATATCAGCTCCTCTTTTTTTTTTT
Source organism: Thinocorus orbignyianus (assembly GCA_013400375.1). Lineage (NCBI taxonomy): Eukaryota > Metazoa > Chordata > Aves > Ciconiiformes > Thinocoridae > Thinocorus > Thinocorus orbignyianus. Next base: position 542,558 of record VXBW01005306.1, read on the forward strand.
TTTTTCCTCTTCTACAATCCTTCCTGTTCCCTTAGTACCAAGTATGCTGGCACTTTCCAGTGAGCTTTCTGTGTATCTTGGGTTGTCCAGTTCATTTATCTGTAAGCAGTGACAGCAGTCAGTGAAATTCTGGTCTGTGTCCTACCTTACTCTCTACATGCAGTATTTCCTGTTTGCTGACTGTAAGCCTTTGAAAGCAGCAGTTAAACATTTTAAAGCAAGTCTTTGGTCTCTTTTCTTATGTGCTTGGAATGGGCATTGTTTGCCTTGCTGCAGCACCATGACTAGCTCTGCACAGGCAGGATGGGCTGTCCGTGCATAGCATGTGAGCAGATCAAAGGGAAAGATGTGTCTCTTTGGGTTTCCAACATGATGTTGTTATTCAGGTGAGAACACGCGTTCTTGTGATTTTTGTCTCAAGCTGATGTAATGGAGCAGCCTGATAGGGGCTACCCTACATGGGGGTGATGAGCTGTGACCAAGGGTGATACCAGCAGAAGACATGCAAGACCATCTTTTCAGAGAGCCCAGGGTTGTAGTACCTGGTGACAATGTCAGACTCTGTTGACAGACGAGAAAGTGAGATGATGTATCACGTCTGGAATATGTCCAGGAGAGTCCAATTGGGAACAGTGGGAGACCAGACTGGAGATGGAGCTACTTAGAGTATTGGTACAAGAATTATCCAGCATATAGGGTCAGAAACAAGGCTGGAAATAAAGCTAGCTACAACATAGTTCTGGGGCTTTTGGGGAAGCTCAGTCAGCAAGCTAGGATAAAGCTAGGCATAGGCATACCAGCACCATGGTTCCAGCAAGGACTGAAGCCCTAGGGCTGAACTGCGATGGGGCCCATGGACAGGGGGTGAGTATGTGGGGTCCCAGGTAAGACTGGTCAGCACAGTTAAGGTCACAGGTACCCTCAGGGCTCTGAGAACCGGTGCCTTATTAATACAGTGCAGAGTTGATGGACTTCTTGTCTTTTTATAAAAGCAGTAACTGTCTAGCATGCTGTCGTAAAGCATAGTTTGTAGTTCCCTTTTTCATGAGAAAGCATAATTACAACTTTCTTCCTAATCAGCAGCCTGCTTTCTGAAAAATGACTCAAAAAATGTATTAGTCAAAAACCAGTGACAATAATATCACAATGAAGAGCGTGTGTATGAGAACCAAACAGAAGGATAATATGATTTTTTTAATAGGCTGATCTATTTATAGAAGGACTGAAAAATATGTTCCTTCTGATAAGTTTTGAAACTAGCCAGTCATACAAACAGAAGTTCTGAACATGCTCTTTAGATTAGGTACTAAGAAGAAATTCTTTACTGTGAGGGTGGTGAGGCACTGGAACAGGTTGCCCAGAGAAGTTGTGGTTGCCCCATTCCTGTGAGTGCTCAAGGCCAGGCTGGATGGGGCTTTGAGCAACCTGGTCTGGTGGCAGGTGTCCCTGCCCATGGCAGGGGGTTTGGAACTTGATGATTTTGAAGGTCCCTTCCAACTCTAACCATTCTATGATTCTTCCCAAACACACAAATATGGGAAAGTCTGAGAAGACTGAAGGAGGGTGTTACACTATTTCAAGCTGTGTGCCGCTTGTCCTATTCTTGTCATGTTCTCATGGATTTCTCTTCAATTCCCTGTGTGAACAGTTGATTAACAAAGGATCAATTCTGCTGTCAAATAAGTAGTGCCTCTGAAAGTTAATAGATGCGTCTTCATTTGAAATGTTATTTCTCTTCAAAAGCACCTTAATAAGAAAATCTAAGTGAGAGTGTCTGATAAAAAATATTGATGTATTTTCAAATGCTGCCCAAAGGAATCTGTATATTTTTCTGTTTTTAGCTTAGGAAAAAAAAAAAAAGGAGTCAAAGTAGGACTTCCATCGCTTTAAGGAGCAACTCTCATTAGATCTGTCTGTTTATGAAGGGTATGGTACTACATAGAGTTGAGCCACAGTATGAAGCCTTAAACCCAGGTTTACCAAACTCTTTTGGGAGAGGGAGGAGGGGGAGAGGTTGCTGTAATGTAGTAGTTTGCTGTGGGATAAGGTATGTCTGGTCAAGATATAGGAAAAGGCTTTCATTAAAATTTCTGTGAAATAGCGGGCTTGAATCTGCTTTGTAAAATCATGTTGCATGTGGATCAAAGCTAAAGTTACTTCTTGCTCTTGATTTCACTGTGATCAAAAATCCCGAAACACTATTACAGTGGTTACTCAGTTGTATTTCTAGCTCAGCCAGAGTTAGGAAACACTGCAGATCTCCTTGTGTTTTCCTGAAACGTTTTTCAGGAAAATTGCAGATACAAGAAGGTTGTATGAGATGAGTTATTTTACAGCTTGTGGTATCTTGGAGGATCCATGAACTCCTGATGCCATGAAAGAGAATTATCAACAGGCTTAAGTGCCATAAACAGACTTGCACTTCCACTGGAAAAAGTACAAGGATCCACAAATGCAAAAAAAAAAAAAAAGTCTTCAATGAGTGCTTTAAATAACTCTGGGCTTGTCTATAAGGAACTCATCATGTATCAGGTTTCTCTTCAGCCATAATTTACATATGGGAGACAGCAGTGGAACTTACAAAGTCTTCTTTCTTGTCACACATGCCTAAGCTGATTCTCTGGGGACTAATAATTGTAACCTTTCCCTCAGTCAGGTGCTAATTTTGCTTTTCTTTCTTCCTGATTGGGCACTGAGCTTAATTTATGCTGCTCTATAAAACCCGTTAGAAATTAGTCATCAAGTTCAAAAGCTGTTGGTGGTGAGGGGGACTCTGTGTGTGTGCATACGTACCCATCCACATGTGTGCATGTGTTAATAAGCTGCTTAAGCTTTATTTCCTTAAGAAACAAAGCTAACAATCCAGGAAAATCAGTCTAAAACTTAATTTCTTTCTTTTTTTTTTTTTTTTGAAACAGCTGTAGAAACATATTGAATGATAAATTAAGCAGCCTATGATGTCCCCATGCAGTTGTCATATGTAAGCAACCTATGTGCCATAAATGCATAATGGTATACAACCTTTCCACAGACGAATGAACTCTTGTGATTTGAAGGATTGTTTATTAGAGGATGGATGGATGGGAGGGAACAGATCAGAACCCTTGTTCACTAACAGCACTGAAACTGCCGTTTGCCACATGAGGTTATGATTTGTGCCTGCTCAAAGCTTTCGTTCGGTTGTGTTTTGGTTGGGGATTTTTTGATTACGTTTTTTCCTAACTTACATGGTGCAATGTGTGTGCCAGATAAATAACTGCAATAATCTCATAACCCACTGTCATTGCAACCTTAATTCTAATGTCCAAACTTAATATCATGTGGAGTAATATTGTTTGGAAACACCTTATGTGTGTGTTTTGCTAACAGATCCACAGAACTGGGATCACTTCAACAAACTTTTGTTTGGCTTTGTTTTCATGTATAAATGTATTTATATATGAAAACCATATTTGACTCACGTATATAAAATCTTCTGTTAAACCACTTCTACTTCAGTAATTGTTCATGTTTTTCCAAGAGGGAGATTAGTGTTTCTGTTTTTAGTAACACGTTACTGATGGGGCAAAAACTCTTTCCCCCCCCCTCCCCGAAAGATGTAAAGTTTTACTGCTTTCTATGAAACTTTCAACAGAAAGCTTTTTGAATCCAGAGGACGTGCTGCGGCCTGCGAACCACAAAAATCAACCAAACTGTCAATAAATGTTCACAGTTCACATACTTTTTTTATCTGAAGCTCTTGTTTTGTTTCCAACATGAAACCATAACGGATACCAAAACCTCGAAAGCTGTGGTTGATGGGACTCTTATTTTTTAGCCAGCTCTACAAGTTGTATATATTTGAGACATGGATATAACATTTATTAATTATTGCTTTAGTACATCTACTAGCTAGTTATAGATCTATCTTTAGTATTGAACATGACCAAGGACTGTGTTTTACTTCTGGCCACTGCAGCTATGTGGAATTCACAGTGGACTGTCTAATGACAACTGTAGTTTGTACAAAACAAGCTCTAGTCCGGTTTCTCTTCCCACTATAATGTTACTTTCTGAATGGCAATTTCAGAGGTGTTGAGAGGTGAAATTAATCTGATCTGCTATATATCTGATATATTTGAATGAGATGAACTGCATACTACGGCACTTAATTCCCTCTCAACAATTGAAGGGGGAGCCCAGGATGTGAAGTTCTGGCATGGGTAAAATGAATTTGATCTAGGGTGGATAGTCTGCAAGGCTTATGCTCCCAAGTTGGTTAGATTTCTCAAATAAGATCCCCTTTGCTGTTTGTTTCAACCCCCTCTTTGCAGGGATTCTGATGTTGTGCGTCAGTGGGGAAATTTGAGGAGGTAAATGACCACAGTTCATCAACAACTCTTCTTTTACATCGTGTTTCTAGATAGTATTTGTGCTCCTCCTGATGTGCTGCAAATGTGTACTTAATATCATTTTAGCTATTAACTCCCAAAGTCAACAGTTCCCTGGTAAGATCAGAACACTTCAAATATTATTCTGTATCTAAAAAAAAAAAAGATAGTATTCTTTCAGTGTAAAAGAATCCTTATTAAAACACTTACAGATACTTTTATGATGTTATATTGCTTTCCTAAAACACTGATCAGCCCTGATGAATGTGTCTGTATGTGTGTCGTCATTCTTCCCCCACTAGCCCCCAGTTTTTCTTCAAAGAGGAGGAAGTGTTTCTACTTTTCTAGGATCCAGAGGAGGTCGAGGCTTTTAATGCTCTGCTTATAACCATGAGTTGGAACTTGGAGACCTAAAACGTGTGAAGGCTGGTGGGACACTGTTAATTCCTTGCAGTGGGATGTCTCCTCTCCTGTCTGCGATACCAGGAGAGAAGAAACTGCTTGGTACTTACTGGAGCTGTCAATCTGCTCATCCGCTTGGGAGCAGAAAACGAAAACCTTATTTTGTATGTCATTCTTCTCCTCATTCCCTTTTTGACAGCATAAAGGATTTACAATAGCAACTCTGCCGGGGCTGTTGACTGTTAGTTTTGAACACCCAAATTCCTGTTTCCCTGGATTTATGTTTTTATGGTTATGAAGTTCAGGAGGTCAGATACAGTTTAACTCTCGAGCCTAGTTAATGACACTGGCGTCTCTGCAGCAGTTACAAGAGTTTGCTGTGGAAATTGGGGTGCACTTACAGCAGGGAGCAAGGGGTCTGATCCAAAACCCACTTTAAGTGCCAGAAGCTTCTCTCTTGACCTCACTGTAGAGTGAGTTAGGCTCCCAAGTATGCAGCGGCTCCCCTGCAGCAGCAGTCAGCTGTTTTAATGCTGCAGGAGGGATTAGTAACACGCAAATGGTGTCTCACTGCGTTCTGGACTAGCAGCAAATTCTTATATTCCTATAGGAACAGAGAGCATGTGCTTACTGAATGTGTGTCATGAGCGACTGCAGAGATGACAAGTTGTCAAACGGATGTTTGCTGCCTAAATAGGAGGAAAATGGTGAGCATGAGAAAAATGAATGTGTTTGTATGTGTCTTGGGAATGCACAAGTATTCAGTGAACCGTCTAGCGTTTTGAGCATCCCAGAGCACTGTGGTGCACTGTTTGGCTTGATATTGGTGTGTAACGTATGTGGTAGGTGGTGACCTCTCAGGCAAATGTTTAGAGGCCTGCCATAAACGTGTCAGGACCTTGGATGCTTTAATGGGAGATGGGGGTGGGCAGAGAGAGTAAGAAAGAGAGGGAGACAAACAGTGCCCTGATAGCACTGTTAAACCTAGGCTAGGATGTCCCAAATGGTGGGTCTTGACCTCTGCTGGGTTCTGCAGTGGTTCAAAGAGGTTTCAGATACAGCACTAGCTTCAGCGTGCAATCAATCTGTAGCGTTGCTGGCCCTATGTGGCATGTCACTGATACCTCATTATTTTACAGTGCAACACTTTGATACTGTACTGTAAAAGAGCGATTTGAGGAGCCTTGGGCTGCTTTTTGACTTGTGTTATTTGTCAGTTTTGGAAGCAGTAAGTGTAGGGGTAAGAATCAGTAGCTGGAACAGTATGTGTTTGTGGGGAGGGAGAAGGAAAAAGCAGAGACTTCATCAGCCAGCTTTGTTCCACTGAATCACGTGGCTGCCATTCTAGAGGTCTGCAGTAGTTCATTTCTTTCAGGGCGAAAGGTATGAGAACAGGCTTTAATTACTGACCACAAATCTTTAAACTGGCCTGAAAATTGCTAAGTGCATTGGTGGTAGGAGCTCAGCACCTGTGGGGTTGGGAGAGAAGGTAAAATTTTGTATTTGATGTTTGCAGTTGGATCTTTTTTCTTCCATCCCATCCCAGCCAGTGCCAGGCTGTTGCCCAGATGGGTTGTGTGAGGGCTGCTGAGTCAGAGGTTTATTGCTGTGTAGAGACTGAGATGATGGTCAACACTACTTGCTCATTCGGCATCTCAGGCAGGAACAGACTTGGTTTTTTGGAAACAGACCTGTGAGAAATGAGTAGTCCATGGAATGATCATCTAGCTAGTTAAAGTGGGAAATTATAAAGCATAGCAAGTAGCGTAAGAAGATAAGAATGCTTCCCAGTCCAGTTGTGCATTTGGGAGAAAGAAATATTTCTAAGAACTTTTCTCTCTTGAGACAGATTTAATCATTCCGTGATTTCCTAAGAACTCAGTAATGTGATGCAGTAGTTATATCTGTAAAGTAGCATGGAAATGCTGTGTATTCAGGTCTCTAAATTCAAAGATTACTATGTAATTCAGAGATATTTATAAGGGAATTACTGATAGGCTAGTTTAACTACTGATGCATTAGACTTTCTAATAAATATTAATTAATATTTCTATAAATCAGTTAATGGATGGTTAAGACTAAGTAAGACACTAGAAAGTATATGTTACTTCTAAATGTAATATAGAAATGCCAGAAATATAGAAATGCTGTCAGTTGGGGATTCCCCTTAGAGTCCTTATTCGCCTTCTTACTGTATGCTCCCAATTGTTGCACTAAACTAGCATATCCGTGGTGTTAGTGCTGATGAAAGGTGGTCTGCTGACAGCTCTGAAGACGTGTTAAACCTACAGCCAAGCACGAGTACTGGAGGCTTTCTCTCTGCTCCGGCTCAGTGCTGATCTACAGGGTGGCCTCCGTTGCTCTGATTCTTGTTTAATCCTTGGTCATGCTGGGGCCACTGGCAAAACCACTAATGGGTACCACTTGTAAAGGCTTATTCTGATATGTATCAACAATTCTGACTACCATCTCCTCCACCGCAGCTCCAGTGCAGCTGCTGACAGTAAGGACATGTTGTTGCTACTGGAGTTGAACTGCAGTTTTGTCTCCACTTCAGTGTCAAAGCTGGTGGTGTAAATTGCCTGAGCATACAGGCTCCCCAGGGGCACGTTTGGGCCACAGCAATAGAATCAAATAACTAAAACAAAAAGGCAAGAACATACAGAATTGTCTTTAATTCTCTAAAGAGATTTGCCCAGAGAAGAAGAGAAGCTCTGCTACCACCTATTTTCTACTGGAGTAATGCTGAGGCCATCTCTTTCGGGTCTCAAAAGAAAGATGCTGTGTGCTGGGGACAGGTAGCACCAGAGAAGGGTCTGTGGGAGATACTACAGACACCTAGCTGAGACACTTTATGTAAGAAAAGCATTTGAAATAGATGAGGGGTAAAGGTGGGAGAGTAAGAAAATATGAAACAAATTGAGATTAAAGAAATCCAGCCTTAAAATTGTGTTTTAAACAGCCTTCTGTCTCTGACTCAAGGATCATGAAGTGCCTGTGAGCCCAGCAACAATAATCTTCTGGGATTTCCCCCAATTTCCCGGCTGGATTGACTTTTTCTGTCTAGTAGTTTTGCTGATGGCAAGAAATAATGCACAGGGTTGCTTCCAAAGGTGATGTAGCTCCTGAAGCCCATGGATTTCTGTATGCTGTGCTAGTGACAATAAGCACACGAGACTGGTCTTAAATACAGAAATGTGGGGATTTATTTTGTGCTTGTTCGAGGTGGATTTTTTTGCACTGGATGTAGTTGATATTTTAAAACCTGTGCTTTGCTTTGGTACTATGGAGGTAAAACTAGGTTTTCTGTAGTCTGAAGGAGGAGGTAGCTGGATGTTTCTTGCTTATGGGAGATGGAGGGAAAGGGCGGTAATTTGAAAGAAAAGTACCTGGTTGGGGCTTTGAATGGAGTAAGGTGAAAGGATACAGGGGGGAGAAAATTAAGCCTGCATTTGACTTTTACTTCCATAATATTACACGCAAGCAGTTCTCTTTTCTGTAGTCAATTTCTTCCATTCAACAACGTTCTTTCTTTGCATCCACCTAACTTAACAGAGGTCAAGTGAAGAAAGAAGCACAGAAATAATTGAAAATCACTCCACTGAGGAATAACAAGTAATTTTTTAATTTTTTTTTTTTCTTGCCTTGTAGCCAAGACAGAGCTAAGTAATTATTTGTTAGAGCTAGGAATCAAAGTCTAAGCATTAAGGAAAGAAATCACATGTTTTCTTTGAGTGTCCCACCTGCTATGCTTCTGCTATCTCTAGGCAATAGCAAAGAGAAGAAAAAGTAGCAAAGGCTTGTTCTACCATCCAGGCACATAGCTGAAGGCTTGATTTTGGAAGCAGCTGACAGCTTTTCTCCTTTGCTTCTACTTTGTGCCTGCTAGTCACAAAATCTAAAAATGCGGTTGTTGCTTGTCTTTATTACCTGCTGATTATTATTAATTTGCCTGTGTTGTAATCATGATATCATGATAAGACACATGCCACCATTCGTTCAGGGGTGCCTGAGGTAAGATGAACTGCAGTATTTTGCTTTCTCTGCCAGAGCAAGTCAGCCCACATTCAGCAGGTTGTCTTGTTGGAAAATACTTGTTTGCTGAAATAACAAATTCTTTGTGTTTAATGTTGGTTTTATAAGGATTTCTGATCATGGAGAGATGAGGAGAGAGTAAATGGACTATGAATTTCTCCAGAGAAATGCTTAATGATTCAGATGAAATGAAATGTTGGAACTTTCTCCTGGTGTTGCCAAGGAGCAGGTGCTCAGCAAAGGCTAAAGCAAGAGGGGATGCCAGCCTTTCCCTTGAATACGTTCCTTCTTTCAGGCAAGCTGTTGCTTTGGGCCTTCCTGAGGCAGAAGTTGTTTCTGGGTCACTGTGTTCAAAAACCACTAATGGACTGATTTTTTTTTTTTTTTCTCTCAACTTGTTCAAATTTCCTTTAAGAGTAGTTATACAAAAGATTTTGTATATCTCTTCTGTTTATGAAGCTATAGAAACAGTATTCCTGGTTTGGAGAGCTGTTGAAGCCCAATCTTACTCACAGCTAGAGGATATTTTTGTTAAAGTCAGCTGGGATTATCTGCTATGATTGGGAGATAACTATATAATTTGCTGAGTCAGAAGCACTGTATTTTTATCCGCCCTACTTAGAACAAAAGAAGGATATGTTTATAGCAACATGGTACCGCAAATACTATCAATAGGGATCTCTTTAAGAAATGCACTTAATGCTGTGTATTTACACTTCCCTGTTGCCAAATATAGCAGAAGAAGTTGACTAGGTAAGACTAGGGTTCTTGTTTGTTCTAAGTACTTAAATCCAGCAGCTCTGCCAGTGACTAGTAGCATTTCTATCCGGAAGACAGTGTACTTCAATGTGTTTCTTTACAAGTATTATTCAGGGGAGATTATGGCCTTTCTCTTCATCTTGCCCAGTTATTCCTTCAGTGATGATAGTGTATAAGGAAAAAGTGATTTATTCCTGCCTCTTTACTTATCAGCTATGTAGAGCAGAGATCTTCCTCTGGGATTCTGTTTTGCACTCCAATGAGTTTATTATTGCAAGTCAGTAGTTCCCTTTTCTTTTTTTCCCTTGCTACCCTCCACTACAGCATCTCATTCTGATCCTGCGTTAAGCTTGCCCAGGTGTCAAGCTAGAGGACTGATAATAGTATTTCTCTTGGCTAACACACGTATAGGAGATAGGAATTTGGCTCGTGCTGTCTTAAGTGGGGGGACTTTCCTTGAGGAAATAAATCCAATACTTCCATGACCAGCATGTCTCAAATGTGATGAGCAGAGTTTTCTGTAATTTGCTGAAGCAAAGGTCTGCAGACCTTGGACCATGGCCTCTGTGAGCAGCCACTACCAGCTGCTTCAGTGGGAAATGGCAGAGACCCTATGGGTGGCACTGACTGAATAAACAGCCTCAGGAAAAGCTTCTCTCTGACAGCTGGAGGTTGGCTCTGTGCTGAGACTTGAGGATTTACTCCCCCTATATTTAACAGTATGATTATTTTGCTGTAACGCTGTGTCTTCGTGGCAGTTCATATATCTTAATTGTCACCTGTAATTGGGGGCTCTGTAGGTTAACAGTGTTGCTCTGTAGGTGGAACAGGTTTTAAATATACCGTCTCATTCTGTCCCAACTGATGGCCTCTAAAGAAAAAAAAAACACAAAGCGAACAAAAGCAGACGGATCTTTAAAAACGTTGTTTTAAACTTAGATTTTCATTCTACTACCACGTCAATATCTTCCTTTGTGAAGTCAAAGGCTAAGATGCAATATTGACATTACTTTCCAAGCATCTTGTGCATCCCTGCTGTAAAGATCTAGGTACTAAACTAGTCTCCAAGTATTTTAAGTACATTAGTAGCTGTACATCCAATTGATGGTCATTGTCCAGACCACAATGAGCCATTAATGAATTCTCTTTTTTGAAGTGTGAGGTCATTCCCTAAAAATAGGGAGAGCAACATATCCTTTAGGTCATTAAACTTTCTCAGACTTAAAATGAATATTTAGAGGGCGACAAAAAGAGTACTTGCTCTGGAGCTCCTTCTTTGGAAGTGGCTTTTTTTATGTGTATTGGATAGATCTATGTTCTTATATTCCAAACCCAAAACCTTAAAATCTTTGTGAGTTGAACATAACTACCACTGACTAGGCACCGTCAGCAGGTTTTTTTGAGCCTGATCATATTGCCCTTCCTTCTACTCCTCTTTTATGTCATTCTCTCAACTTTTACTGCTTTTCAGTCTGAGCCCAATTCATCATCCTACTACAGTTTGTACCACTTCCCTATAAGAAAAAGGCGACAACAAGGCAGTAACAGCAAAATACAACTACTGCAAGGCGTATCTTTGGGTACGTGAACTCTCTCCCAGGCTCTTCCCACTTTCTTTGGTGGCTCCTTTGGCCCTAAGCACATTGGATCTGTACATATGTGGCATACTTGTATGTAGGTAATAAGTTATTAGGACCCACTTATGTCTAAAGAGTATGTGATGGTTTGGTGTGTTTTCCTTTTTTTCTTTTTTTCTTTCTTTTTTTTCCTTTTTCTTTCCTAATGCTTAGGGAACTTGTTTAAAATTCCTGGTCAAAGTTTAAAAAGAAAAAAACCCACTGCAACAAAACAACCCCCTAAGCCCTCAGACAACTAAAGAAAAAAAATCCATCAAACCCTCCACTCTGTAGCCTCTAAATTTAAATGTGCCTTGTCTCATGATCTGGAGGTTGCCTACATTGCATAGTGCAGGACTGGGCAGTTGCATTCAAGCTAGGGCTAAGTGACCCAGCTTGGACACCGCAAGCAAGTTGTGTCACTGGATGCTCTGACTGTGCTAATTAAGCCTGTGATATGGTTTACTCCCCGCTATAATTGCTTTCAGGATTCGAGTGAGATGTTCTGCCTGGTACAGCGGTGGGCAGTAAGGTGAGCCAGATCTTGTGGAGTGGCTCGGGGCCCTCTGCCTGCTGCTGTGTTATGCAGTGTACGTGTGCCTGTAGGGAACCCATTTTCATGAGAAATATGTTTTCTTATCTTCTGTATGCTGGCAAGGGGTCAAAAACGTTGCATAAGCAGAACTAGACATATACTGGTGGACCTCCTAGAGCTGGGAAGAAAATAGACATGCTTGTGTATGTATGAGAAATAGTGTGTTGTTTGTTTTAAAAATAGATATTTTATTTCTTTGACGAATACTAAAGGGAAACTTGCTGTGTTTCTGTCCCTGCTTACCCTGCCCTGAAATGTACTCGCTATGTGACAGTTTTATTTAATTCCCTGCCTTTGCTATGCCTGGGCCTAAGAAAACCCAAATGTAGAGCTTTTGCTTGAAATGGATCTAATGTAAAGGACATAAAGTAACTGTTCAGCAAAAAGTACAGCAATCCGAATTCCTGTAGCATAACTAACACACTTAGTGTCAACATGACTGATGTCAATTACGTACAGCAAGAAGACAGGCACAGTGCTGAGAGATACTGGCTGTTAAAAGCTGTGCTCCTGATGAGGAACACATGAACGGCAAGCTGTTTGACTGCTGGTGCCTCTCTGAAGCCTTTCTCTGTTCCTGACCCTTCTTTAGAGCTTGTGAATCACTTCCCCTCTTCCCTGAAGAGAAGCTCTTTAGAAAATGGCACCCCAGGGTTCTGTGTTTATTGACTATCAGAACAAAATCATTCCGCATACCTGCAGAGATATTTTTCCCTAACTGCTGACTCCATAGATTCACCCTGGGCGTTGAAAGTCAAGCTGTTTTTCTTCTGATTTAGGTCTTGTTGAGGATTCAAATACTCAGGCCAAACGTTGCTTTTGGAAATGCCCCTGCTATAGTTGCTGGTGGGGTAAAGGGGGTCATCTTGCGAGACAGTGGGGTTTGACTTGACTGCCTGGAGGAAGGGATCAGCCATGATGATGGGCTAGCAGACAGGGAGGGCAATGTCGCTCCCTTCCTCCCTTTTCGGCTTGCTCTGCCCATGCCCTGTAAAACAGAGACTTGCTGAAGAGGCAGTTTGTGGAGTTGAAAGGCTACATGTCAAGTATTCTCCTGGGACTGAATACTCCTGACATCAATTCAAGTCCTCTCAAAATTGTGGTAAAGTTATTTAGAGGGCTAGGTGTGTTTGAGTTTTCTTTCTCCTTGACCGCCCTGCTCCCCAGTCCCCCCCCTTTTTTTTTTTCTTCTTTTTTTTTTTTCTCTCCAGTGGGAAAAAGGGCCCCCGTTGGGGCCTTTGGCCCATAAACCTTTAGTAAGAATTGCTCTAAAGTGCTTGATGCTCACTGCATACCATCAGTTGTGAAGTTGTATTGCTTCCATAGCAACCAGTGATATTATCAACACAAGACTGACTTCGCTTTAGGAACAAGCAGGTGCAGAAGCTGCTGTGTGGTCTCTCTAACCCAAGACTAGGGCCAGTACTTTTACCATCCCTCACCTGGTTCCTGTGCTGTAACAGGACTGGATTGAACCTTAGCATAATGGTCTTGGCTAGCTTGTAGCTTATCTGGAGACCTTACTGATATATAGGCCAGCAGTCCGTTAGTTGTCTGTGTTTTTTTTTCTTATATATATGCTTGTTTCAAATACTGATAGTGCTCAGGAGGTTTTTGTGTTGTGTGTGGGTTTGTTTTTTTTTTTTGTTTGTTTGTTTGTTTGTTTGGTTTTTTTTCCTAATAATTTGCAAGAGACTATCTCTCTGTGAAGGTGGGGAAATAGAGAATTTGAAAGGCTGTTTCCCTGGAAAAAGGTAATTTGTGTGTGCTTTCCACTACTTTCTGTAGTTAAATAGCTTCTCGGTCTGATTCACCAGTATATTAAGCTGTTCTTTAGCACTCTGAAGGTACAAAATGGCTTTGTAGTAGATCAGGTAATCACTGAAGACTATCTCCTGGTGTTGCAGGATCTTATGCCTGGTAAGGCTGCTATTGTAGCTCCCATGCCATTCACTTTTCTTGGCTGTTGACATCAGTAAAATACCCAGTGAAAGATCCAGCATCAGTTTACCACTCCCTTGGAATTTTCAGCATCTTCAGTGTTGTTCTGGGCTTGTTAGTTGTCCTGACATTTAGTATGGACAGATAGAGACCTCGGCTAGACTCTCTACTCAAAAACCTTGTTTAAAAGACACAGATCCAGAAGACATGAATGATTTTTTTTTTTTTTTTTTCCTTAATGTTGAGTGTTCCTTGACTGAATTGGAGAACTAGACTAACTTATTCAAATTATATCTGTAGGTTTCCATTTTAAACTGCAGTACCTAGCCATTAAAAGTGAACTTTTAAAAAAAGTTCACTTGAAAGCAATTCAGTTGTCTATTTTAAATTCTCAAAGTGAGTATGTGTATTTATGTATAGAAGTATTAATCTTCATAACGACAGAGTGCAGTTCTGGTGAGGAGGATTAAATTTGATTTGCTGGGTTGAGCTCAGTACTGTGTGGAAACAGAACCCGGGTGTTCCTCTTCACTTTACTCTGTTCTAACATCATTGCTGCTTTTAACTATAAATTATTAAGCACACTGTATAGTTAATGTGAGTAACATTCCTCATACACAGTAAGCTTACATCATCCAAAGCAACTAAAAGTAACACAACAGGCTATGATACGGCAGGGACCATTACAATATTGGAAGGCTAAAGAGTCCTGATGTTAATGGCTCTGTGCATCTTGCATATATACTAAAAGGTCCTCCTGCTGGAGGGGGATTTTTTTTTTTCCTTTAAACAACAGTATAAAACAACCCCATTCCTACAACTCAGCGTTTTCCTCCCAGACTACAACACCCACACATTCCATCCCCTGCTTCCCCCGATATATCCACGAGACTATCGCTCAGAATATTGTTTATTAGTTTCTAGAATCAATAACAGCATTCTTCTGTTCATAAAGTTCAGTAAATGACTTCTTTTAAACAGAAAGCGTTTTAAATTTTGACCAGGATGCGTGACTGGAAAATGCTTTGGTAAATCAAAATCTGTGAAAAGCAGCAGTGTTTTATTGTTAACGAAGAGGAAATTGTTCTATAGATGCTTTTCTTCATGCCTTTGATTCTGTGCTTTGCAATACTTTATTGAATATGACATTGAAGAATAATCACACCTTCCACTTTCCCTGTGTTTTAAAATCAAAGGATGAAGGTGGTGCATAAGCACCGTAGGCATTATGGCCAGCTTCTCTGGGAGAGGTAGTGGCACATAGTCCTGTTTTTCAAATTGTTAATCCGAGGCACAGCCTGTTGCATGCGATCACGTGGCACTCCTGGACCCACAGCCAGGAATGGTTTTAACTGGCAGGATTGGTGTATTGTTGGTGATCAACAGGATCAGCAGCTGAGAGGGCTTTGAGTCAGGCTGTTTGTTTGCTGCTGGAACCCCCAAGCCACTTACCTTCCCTCAAAAGCACAGTTTGATTTGAAGTCTTTCTTTTGCATCTGATTTTTTTCTTCTGTGCAAGACTTCAGACAAAAAAGTCTCACTACTTATGTTAATTTTCATATTAATATGTATAGTTCTTTATCTTGCCCTGGTGGAATTATAGTCCCCAGACCAGAAAAATGTCCAGCGAAAATATTTCTAACCTTTAGAAAACAATATTGAAAGAACACACAAGCTTTTCTCTTTCCAGGCAGAAGCTGGCCTTCACAAACAGCACCTAATGTTATTTTTCCCCATGCCACTGGCAAAGTACATCCTGAGCAAATGACTGGATGCTAAATCCCTTACTGTATTTTAACTCTCTTAAACTTCATTTATTATTTTAGTACAAGTCTAGATCTTACTGGGACCAACAGTTCCTTGGTATTTGGCATTTTTTAGTGTGCTTGTCCTTTTGAAGGCCCCCATCTTAGCTGTTCTTCTCCCTCATGCAGAGCGGGAAAAGAGAATTGAGAGGATAAATGATGGTGTTAAGCTGTCTGCTGTGGCCCCTGTATCTGGGGACAGCCAGGAGCTTGCATGACTTGTAGTGTATCAAAGAGCAATTTCAATGCTGGTTGCTGCTTTCTTTGTGTCTATGGGTCTCTGGAAGCAGATAAGTCATAGCATAATATGTTCAACCACAGCCCTCTGCTTGTCTCCCTGGCACCCGTCCTCAACATCCTGTCTGTTTCCTGGTGGAAAGAGAGGAGAAAGCATTATGGTGGGACTGTTGAGTTGAGGAGAGTTGAAAATAGAGCCCAGTGTTATCTATACTGCCAAAAAAGCAGCAGAGATAATATGGACATAATTTGATCCTGGATTTGTTTCTGGAGCTGCTGGACTGGTGTTCCTCAGATCTTCAATGGTACTCTGCAGCTCCAGTTGTGGCTCTAGGTCTGTGATGGACGTGCCCATTGTTTTCCAGGCAGAGTGTTTTTTTTCTTTCTGGTTGGAAAAAACCCCAAGTTTTTGAAGTTCACGATGGCAGCGTTGGTTGTTTGAAACAGATTTGAGCACTGTTAAATCTGAAAGAGTTCAACATCTGAGGATTACTGCCATCTGATTTTGGTAGCTGATGCTCTGATTTTTGAGGTCAAGTGTTTTTGTATGTAGACAAAACCAGTATTTGCAGTTTTCCAGATGCTGTTAGAACTTACTCTACCGTGTTGTGGGACGGTATCCAATTACAACTTACTGTGGCACATGGACAGAACTGGCTGATAGAAACAGGCAGACATGTTGCCTTGAAATCAACTAATGGGTTAGTGTTCACCTCATCTGCTTCTTGGTGGTGAAATTATTCTGAAAGCTAACCAAACTGGGGAATTTTGTAAAATGAACCAAGGTTGGGGCAGCTAGTGGGTTATCAGAGCATCTCTGTCACAACACGCATGTCACCGAGTAAGGAGTAGTTTGCAGGCCTTGCTTGCATCCAGGTGGAGTTTCAACGCTTCTCAGTGGTTTGGGTCTGTGTCACCTTGGACTGGTTACCCAAGAAATGAGACACTTGGTTTGATGTTTGGGCATGTTTGCAGAAATAAAACCAAGGTTTTGAAACTCGTGCTGGGACAGAGACCCAGTGGAATATGTGTGTGCTTCTCGGCTGTGTCTTAACCTCAGGTTTTCAATGTTTGGGTGTTTTACAGGCCTGAAAGTAGCATAAGAGGCCTGCTCAGACTGAAAGATTTCTGAGGTGAATCTCTAACCAATTAGGAGGGACAGGTAAAGGCTGACTAACTTGAGTACCTTTAATACACTGTTCTTAAATCCAAAATGGACTTCAATCATTGTCATTGTGCATTTTGAATGATGAATTTTCATTTGTTAACTAGCAGCATATTAATAAAATTATTTATTTGCTTACATAAGAAAAAACCAAACATTACTGGGCTGGGGTTTTCTTTTCTTAATGCACTGAATGGCACATGGATGGACTATTATAATTTTGGTTAGCCCTGCAAAAAGTAACTTTCCGCTTATCTATGTGTCCGTACACGTTTGGGGAAAAAAGCCTTAAAACTAACTATTTCAAGTATGGGTAGCAGCAAACAGTCTAGTGCTACTGACTTGAATTGAAAAATACATTCTTCTTATGTTCCCATTTCCCTCCCAAAGATTTGCCTGGGACTGTTCCTCCTTCACTGATGTTTCCAATCTACTTCTGTGTCCTTTCTCTGGGTGTTTTTTATACCTATGGAATAAATCCCTTAGCTGATATGAAATGTATCTTGTTACTTTATTCTCACCTGCTTTGCCTTTATTTTCTTGGATGTTGTCTTTACTCTAGAATAAATTTGAGTTGTAGTTGCTCTTTGTATATGGAGGAAAATGATAAAGCACATCATAATGAACACCCAGGGTGTTGCTTTACTAATAGTACAACTCATTAATTTGCTCAAATCTTGTGTTGATGGGAAAACATATGAGAAGAAAGAGAAATGAAAGTGAAACAAATGTTACATGTGTAAAAGTTTATTGTATTTTAAGGGAAACATAGTGATAATACTGTTTAATTAGAAGCTCTATTAGGAGAATAAAATCGCTGAAAGAAAGTGTTTCTGATAAAAATCCAAACAACCACGTGCATGTGTTACTCCTTAAATGGTTTCCAGGCTTGTTTTTAATGAGACTTTTGTCTCCCACAGTCACTGCTAATATAGAGAGATTTGGAGCCACTTATTCCCTCCCATCATGCTGTGTGTTTGAAATTTGCCAGCTGAGGTGTGGCTCATCGTATAATCAATGTTGACATTTGATTTCCACACTGATAATTATGCAGCTTGCTTTGCTTGACAAGTCCCTCATGTATGTATGTTTGTTTATTTGTTGCAGTTTCACAAGCTACAAATGAGATTACATGCTGACCAAGTCACGCTGCAACAAGTACAAGAGGAGAACCAGCGCTTGAATCAGCAAGTTACTAGTCTGACAGCTGCATTTATGGCACTGCAGAAAACGGTAAGATCAATATAAGAATAATAGAAGCTGTTTGAATATTTAAGCCTTGGAAGCAGGTTAAACCACTGCTTGATTTTTATACCATTGAGGTTTTGTATGGGCACGCTTTCTTCTGCATGCTTGAGAAACATAATTCATTGTGTGACTAACATCATAAAGCTATTTACTTGAGTATATTATGAAAAGATAACCTGGTGTTCTCAGTCATGCATATTTTTGGAAAGTTTCCAAATGTAACATTGCCACGATAGTCTTGCATTGCTGTACCTAAAATAATCCAAAGGGGAGTTGGGAAACTACTGTGGGTTTGGTTTTGTTTCTTTTAAAAGGAGTTGAGGTCTGCTACAGTTTCATTCTTTAAAGGGAGATTATTGAGTAGTTACTTAACGTGGGGAAGGCACTCGACCTTATTATGGCTGGAGAACAGGAAAGGCTTTTGTTGTAGGCAATAAAATACCCTCTGCTCTTTATGACTATTGCTTCGATAAATTGCATTCTGGTAGATTTCACGCAGTAAAGGTATGGTACATTTGTTCAATACAATATAAACCTATGCAAACAGTGGGGCTAAATTCTCAGTAATTGCTTGTGGATGCTTATACTTTTTATACCTCTTGACATAAATGTGAGCTTCAAAATGTATGAAACTTGGTTGTGTTGCCTTAAGTGGCATTAGTTTTCCCTCATCTTCAAAAAAGCCTCGTTTTTGTCAGATCAGTGCATGAGTAGGATATGTTGCATATGGATTTCCTTATCACTAGAATGGTCAGTAAGGATGAAGTGCTACTAAGTTTACATGTGTTTTGATTGTCTTCTAGCTCTGTGCTTGAGGAACCATCATAAAGTAGAAGTGAACGATGAGCTCCAAGTGCTGGACCTGGGGTCAGGGTGTGTGGTGAGAGGGTATGGGGCAAGCAGCTACCTCTGGGCCTTCTGTTCTCTGTGGCTGGTCATTTTACACGTGCCCACCCCTTGGCATCCTCCCTGCTGGCCTCCCTGCTTCTGGAGGGATTTGCCTGCCTCGGTATCTGACCAAAACCACAGCATGGCTGTATGGAGGACTGTACAGTGGGAGAAGGATGCCTTTCAGTGTGACTCAAAACTAAGGATCTTGTCTCCTGTGATCAGTAACACCATTTATCTGTACAGCAGGTTGACGCTTTAAAAAATTGACCATGGGATAATTTGCCACAAACGATAATTTGGGTGTCCTCAAACTGTTTGCAGCTGTGCTCAGCAGCATCAGCTAGAAAAAGAAATATAGCTTCAAGGCTAAGCTCATGAAATGCACAGAGGAGGAAGCAGTGCTGTTCCCTCTCCTATCCAAGAGCTCTGCAGTTACAGTGTTCATCTGGCACGTGTGGATGAAATTCTGTTAATCACAGTGAGGGGGATTTGAATTCTGTCTTCAAACCCTGAGAGAGTATTTTAACTGCCAGGCTGCTATTAGGTATTTTGGGATGAGCCTGTTCTATGCTTTTTGCTCAAAATGTCGGTGCCCTGATTTTGGGTGAGGATACGTGGCAAGAGGTGGTGGATTCTGTCTTGCTAAGTGTCTGGAGAGCTGCCTCTCTGGACAGTCAGTGTTAAGTGCTTTAGTAATAAGTTTTCCATGTTTACTGGAAGAGCCAAAGGCCGTTCTTCATCTGTTCAGCAATCTAGACTCTTGATACTCCTGCAGCTTGCTTGGCTTGTGTCAAGCATCCATGCAGAGTCCTAAACAAATGCCTGTATTTTCAAGATTTTTGGAAAAACATCACTTGTATGTTGCATTGGAGATGACAGTGGGAAATCTAACTGCATGTGATCAAATCCAGAACTTGGTTACACACTGTCTCTCTTTCAAAGCTGAGCTCCTGAATGGGAGCACTGGGTTCCATTCCTACTTCTTCCATCTCCACACTTTCTTATCCCAGGTATAGCTTAATGTGTGTAGACCAAGTGTTGGCAGCAGGAGGGAAATCAACTTTGGTTGAATAAATGTATTAAAAGGTCAGGGCTGGCATAACCTTCCCTAAATTTACTTGCCCAAAAGTTAAAAACCAAGATCGACAATTTTCCTCCCTCTATAATCAATGGGGAGGAACTAATTCCTGGAGCTTTCTTTGTCCTATCTTTAGTCATTGGAAGGGTAGATGTGGTAAGTCATTTCAGAAATACCCGTTGTAATGTAAGAGGAATCGTCCTTTGGAGGAGCTTCATCTGTGACTGCAGAGGAAGCTTAAATGACCAGAGGGTTCACGTTAATCTCCAGTATTCCCAGTCCAGTGAGAATAACTTCTGGAGGAGGTAGCTAAGGATGTTGTCCTCCTAATTTATGCATGTACCTTAGATACTTAAAGCTAGATTGTGCAAAAATAGGCTTTTGTTTAAAAGTGGGTTAAAATACTTTAATGAGTATAATTTAAAAGATACCTTTTATCTTAGTTTGGACAAGATCAAAGACATCCAGAAATTACATTAGTATCCACAGAACAAACAAAGTGCAGTTTGTCTCTTTGGAAGCAATAATGCAACTGAAAACAGTTTTTGAGCCTACTGGACTAAAGTTTTCTCCCTTTATTACTAGTAGAGTAATACTCAGGGTACTGAATCCCCCATGAATACTGCTGTGCTACATGTACTAGATTTTTGTAGGGCAAGGTAGAAGCAGAGAGGCTGATCTTTAAACATCCTTATTTTAAAAAAAGTTATGTCTGGTAACCCAGGAAAAAGTGTAGCCATGTAAATGGCAAAAGAACTGTAGCAACCTTTCTCAAACTTGGTACAAGCTCATTGCCTCTGTGTTTGTTAAACAATAAAAAAATCCTCCCTTAGTAAAAATGTCTTAAGTACTCCCAGCATCTAAAAAAATGTTTGTTTATTGTTGGTTTTTTTGAAAGAAATTTTCAGTATAAACATGATGTTTGCAAAATCAGAGGCTTTAGACTGTATGTATTTACAACCATAGACCTGTAGCAGTGGTCAGCTGTTTTGTCTCGAGGCTACGTTCACAGTTCACTAGAAGCTGAGCCCTTGATGCCCATCAAGACTGTTGCAAAGATAGGAAATGAGACCTCTGACACTGTGCTTGGCTTTTTATTGATAAAATACTTACATGTTCCAACTAGAGTAGACCAGAGTGCGGAAGGATGATCTGAGCTCCCTCCATCCTGACATGTCTGAGGCATGCATGCCGGCTTCCTGAGTTTCTACTAGCAATTGCAAGAAATAAAAGCCAAATATCTGGGCCTGGATGGTGTAGTAGCTTCTAAAAAGATTGGTTAGTTAATCAAAGACTGATGCAGATGCCGCTGGAAAAACAACAAACAAAGTACTGATTTCCACTAGTTTTCTGTGTTGGGCCTTCAACTAAAGGAATGAATATTCAAGGAACTGTGACACCAGTAGCCTTTGCAAATCCATGTGCATGGTGATAACTCTGCCTGTGCATACTTTGACTAAGGAGCTGACCAGTGCTTGATGCAGAAGGGCAGTCCTGTGCTCACCACCTAGTGAAGCACTCCTTGCTTCTGAGAGCTATCAGTCACTAGTCGCTGTGCTTTCCCAGTTTGTTTGCTAACCCTGCAAAATATGACCACTGACAAACAGCTGCAGAAAGGACTCATTGGTGTGTGTGGAGAAGGGCTGTGGGGGCACCGACTTGGGTAATGTCTGTCTAAGGCAAAATAAAGGAGTCTTGTAGGAAGCTTGATAAACTGCATTTGACAAGCTTTTTGGTAATTAGAGGGGTTTTAGCTAAATGGTGTTGTGAAGAGCAAGCTTATAAATAGATGAATAACAGTGAGATTTGCCCTGTCAAAAGTTAACTTTGAGTCTTGAGTGGCTGCATTTTAGTGCATGATTCAGTGGATAGTCTAACCTCACGGTTCAGATTCTATTAAAATAATATTTTCAACTCTGAAAAAGGGTGACTAAATAATCTTAATCTAAAATATTTTGGAGTTTGTTTTAATGAATATACAATTGAATCAGGGAAAAAATATATTTAGAGCAGGATTGCCCAAACATTCCAATAATGACTTAAAAATCAAAGGGATGTATATTTTAAGTGAGCATATCAACAGTTAGATTATTTTTGGGATAATAAAGATAATTTGAGATTAAAACCTGTTCTCTTACAGGTAAAGGTCTGTGTCAGATTAGAGTCATAGAATGGTCAGGGCTGGAAGGGACCTCCGAAGCTCATCTAGTCTGACCTCCCTGCAGTCAGCAGGGACATCCCCGACTAGACCAGGTTGCCCACGGTAAAATAACCTGTGTTGACAGAGGTGTTACTATGGTCTGATGTCACAGTAACTGTGCCATCACAGTAAATGTGCCATCCCAGTGTGCGAGACCACTTGGGCGATCAGTCTTCTGCTGAAAACATGGTGCAGATATCATAGAAGGTCACTTGCTGCAAAGACCTTGATATATGGCAAGAAAACCCATCAACTCTTCAGAATGGATTTCTCTCATCCTCAAGGAGGTGCTTCTGGAAAAGCTCACATGGTAAAAAGCAAGTTTTACATGATCCTGGCAAAACCACAAGGCTTTTTAAAGTAGTATACAGTTTGTATGGGTCAATTTAAGTATTGAATTAACAATTTGTGTGTTTGTAGCAGGGGAAAGGTTTTATTTATTTTTTTTTTTAACTGGAGTTTCATCTTTTCACTTAGGAGAAGGATCATGAAATATCAGTAAAACTGATAGGATTTTGATTTGCTGAAGTCCAGGAAATACATAGTCTTTTTCAGGATATCTGGTTGCTCTACTCTAATCAGCCAGAAAAGGAATGGCTGTTTCATGAGTAAAAGTGGGTTTTAAGATTTTAAGCTCCAAAACTGACCTAGAATTTGTTTCTGTTGTAGCTGAGCTAGTTTGCCTTTACTATATGCTAAGCTAATGTAGGTGCTAGTAAAAATTAGCTGCATGCATTTGAGATATTTTAAGGCTTATTTGCACTTGAATTTGTATTTTGAAATCAAACAGTCCTTACAACTGTTGCAAACTTTTGCTTAGGATATGGACACTTGGTAGGTTTTCACTGCATTGTTCTGATGGGCTTGGTGTGTGGGTGTGTGAGATGCGTGTTTCCTCTATTTGCTTTCCTTCTACTATTCTTTTGTCATGCGTTTCTGGGTGCCTGTTTCTGAGTCTTCTTATAAAGCTCACTTGTGTTCTGTGCAGCAGTGGAGCCGCTCTAATAAAAGCAAAGGTGCTGGCAGCCCATGGGAGGTTCTGCCCAAGGCATGTTCAGCCCCCACGATTGCATTTCAGGTGAAGAGACTCAAGTCAGGACTGGAGCAGGAGCAAGGCTTGATCCTTGGCAGTGCTGGGGGTCACAGCAGTAGATGGCAAAAGCAGTAACACCCTTAAAGAAGCTCCTCTTCTAGAATGGCTAAGGCTTTCCCAAGGGGGAGACCTGAATGACTGAACAAATCCTTCTCTACTTTGAGGACAGTCACAGAGACATCAGTCAGACAAGCTGCTCCCAGCTGGTTAAGTCAACATGAGGTTGGTTTGTGAGTGGTGGGAATCTGTGAAATGTGTAGATGAGCCAGCTGGCACAAATGTGACTGTAGTTATTGCTGATGTACTTGTGATGATAGCCTGGATGCAGTTCGGTTATTAAGAGGTGATTTGTAGATATGTTGTTCAACTTATCTGTCACCAGTTTGCATTCCTTTGCTTGGTGAGGTGGGCTTCTATTCCATTTTATCTGACTGTTTGTAAGTACTAAACTGTCTCCAAAAAATAATAATGATATGCCATAAGTACATTTGCTTCTTAATTATTATTATAAGTAAGATTTACCTGTTCCATCAAACACACTTGCATGCATGCTACTGCATTCTTCCTTCCCAAGGAAGGATATGGTATTATATATTCATAATGACAAAGTAGAAGCAAGTCTCAGATGCAGATGCTCTCCTGTATCTTAACGTGACTGCATCCTGTTTCTGCCACGCCAAATACAGCGTCATTTAAGATTAGTCTTTAAGAACTAGACACGTGCAGTGGTAAGGAAGCCTGCAACATAAAACTGTAAGTAGCTGGCAGGACAAGTGAAATGCAGAGCACATGTCCTGGATCCCACATCATGACAATTGCAATCATCTTTAGGACTAAACAAGATGGCACGTGTCGTGGTGAAATGCAATTACTGCATTTTGTTGTGGATTTTTTTTTTCTTTCCCTGCAGCAAAACATAGTAAAATGTTCCAGGAATGTAGCCCAATTTCTGAGATAAGGTACAAATACCATAACAAATGTATATTGGTTACTAGAATTTTTATTTTGTTGCTTTCTTTTAAATTGTGGCTAGAAGCAGAATTCTTCAGTTGCAACTGCAGAGAGTAGTAGAAATGAGACGTCCTTGTTGTGAAATACTGCAGTGTGCTGTATAATGCAGGATAGACCTCACACTACTGTTTGGATTGCAGGGAAAGACAATACATCCATCTTATGATATATAAATCCTACTGGTGAGGAACTAAATATTTTAGGGGCCTAACTCTACCCTGTGAAAATTCAGTAGCTCACCCTCTCTCTGTGGCTTGTATGCCCTACTGGCAGACACAGATTCTTAGATGCCAAATTGGAGCTGCTCTGAACTAACAAAAAATCTTTCGGGGAGAAATTAGACTACAGTTCCAGGAATACTTTTTTTTGTCTCTCCTTAACAGAGGCTGTAGGTGTAGCCTTGATATCCTTCCTCTGCTGTAGTGCTGAGCTGAACTAATTTGTTTCAGGTCAATACCTCTCTCTTTCTCTTCTCTCTGCTGATGAGAGATGGGAGGACAGCTCAGGGGCAGCTTGGTTACGCTCTGCTCCTTGATCAGGGCATATGGTAAAATTCCCTCTAGCCCTTTATGGAGGGAAGAAACACTATCTCTTTTGGAGGTGGATGGAAAAAAGAGGAAAGACAAATCGCTTTGATAATGCTGAAGCCACAGGCAAGGCATTGAGGACAAGGCAGGGGTAATCATTTGTCCTTTTGAGCAGTGGCATGAATAAAGCAAGAAGCCAGTAGCTGCTTCCATGGTGCTCTGCCTTCCTACTCCCACCTTCAATGTGATACCGCTTGCATTTCCCATACTTCTGCTTGTTGAGTGATGTCTTGATGACCTCGTCAGTGCCGGAGTGCTTAATTTTCAAGTGAAAAACTGCCATGGGTGTTCCTCTTGTCTGGCTCGGTTGACAACCAGAATGTGTAACAGCTACTCTTGCAGCTGTGATGTGTGTGTTTGTTTT
The DNA here is from genome assembly GCA_013400375.1 of Thinocorus orbignyianus. Taxonomy (NCBI): domain Eukaryota; kingdom Metazoa; phylum Chordata; class Aves; order Ciconiiformes; family Thinocoridae; genus Thinocorus; species Thinocorus orbignyianus. Next base: position 567,955 of record VXBW01005306.1, read on the forward strand.
TTAATTTCTTTAGGGGACCAGTGTCACTGTGATGACACAGTGTCACTATGATGACTGCCCAGGGAGGTGGTAGAGTCACCAACCCTGGTGGTATTTAAGAAACGTGTAGAAGTGGCACTCCAGGGCATACTCTAGTGCCTGAGATTGTTGGGTTGGGTGATTTTTTTTGTTTGTGTGGTTTTCTTTTTTCTTTTTTCTTTTTTTTTTTTTCATTTCTAGTGTGTGTATGGTTGGACTCTATCTCGGAGATCTCTTCCAACTATGAAGATTCTGTGATTTATACTTCTGCTTGACTGATGGTTTTGGATTTTAAAATAATCTCGTGAGAGGCATCTCAGTTAACCAAATACATTTCATTGCTGTGTTCGGTTATCTGAGACTAGGCCTATGGTAACAAATATGCCACAGAAGTTGCTGTTGGGTAACTGGAGATCATGAGAGAGTGCTATATGCAGATTCCCAGTGCTTCTTCCTCGTTTCGCATATTGGAAGGCAAATTTTAGGAAAGGTGAAAAGAGTGATGAGAACTGCTAGGAATTTTTTCATAAAGTTTTTTTTGGTACAACTGTCAAGAAACGTTTTTGTTCACAGCATGTTACTTTGATATTGCTGACAGCATTTCCACTTCCAGAATTGGATTACTTAAGATGGAGATAAAAAAGCTTCTAACTTCCTCTTTAATTAGAAGTGTGTGCACACATATACGTGTGCATACACACACGTGTGCATGAAAGCTCACTGTAATGAATGCAGTGCTTGTCTGTCTTGTTGTGTGGAGTCCTTCTTAGTGATTCTCCCTCTTCTCTAAAGAAATCTAGTCCTGAGGAGAATGTGAAGAAATACAGGCTTACGCTTCTGGGATAACGGTCAAAATACTCCTCCTCATCAAATTTCTGACTTTATGGCAAGCTGATTCTTGCAGTCTGACTTTTTGTCATCCATTGGCACTGCTTATTACTAAGAAAGATGAAGGGAGATCAAAAAGAGAAGGGACATCAACGTTAGTTGAAAAGTAACATTTGAGATCCCATTGTATTTTATTTTATGACTTCTGAATTTAGCGGCTGTCAAATGCTTTAAAGTAGCTTTCATTCATTCATAAAGAAGCACCTTCCACTCTGAAGCACTGATCAGGATGTAGGATCTCGGGATCTTCAAATCAGAAACTTCTGTGTGTAAGGAATGTATTTACATGGAGTTGGAACGAGTGTGGCTACTACAGTCCTTTCCCTAGGGCTTGGCTTTGTTAACTGCAGAGTGCTCTAACCCCTCTGGGGGGCTAAAGCTATTTTCATCTTAATTCATACTGAGTAAGGGGAAGGTGTCTCAATCTGAACTAGGTTTGCTTCTATAAGTCTTATACAATAATTACAGAACTAAAGTCTCTCTAGCATGCATATGCTCTAAGAAGTTATCCAATCTTTGGGGTAAATACTCACTTTAAATGCTATATATGCATTTGCGTGTGTGTATACATATGGGGGAGGAAGAATGGGCAGGCTAATGATGCAATTATTCAACAGAAGCCTTAATCTTGCATTATAAATATGGATCATGACCTAAGGAGCCTGAGGACATAATATATTCATCTTCTGCTTGAATACCTACTTTTAATCATAGACTTGCCTAAAAGACCTTATGAAAGATGAACACTGACATTTAAAGTACTTCTGACGTATACATTGTCTATGGACACATACAGTAGGCTCTTGTAGCAAAGGGGCTGATGACAAGAGGATGCTCTGAATTGAAACAGAGCCAGCCAGTCTTTTCCAAAGAGGAAAAATTATCTTCATGCATTAGCAAATACCTATAGGTAAGGCAAAGATATGTTTAGCATAAATGTCAAATCATTCAATTGAAAGGATGAAGTTTCTTGAAGCATCAGAGTGGGCACTGGGGAATGGGCTGGCAGCAAACATGGATTATGTTCACAGCCATGGTGCTGGCTTTGGGGGAGCCACTTAATCTCTTCCTACCCAGCTTGTATCTGTTAAGCCTGGTGATCTTTCTCAACGAGCGAGCACACAGTTGTGTAACTGTAGAAGGGAGTCATGAAGCAGTTCTGCCCAGCCTGCTGCCTTCATCTTGGTAGAGAAATGCATGAAGTTTAGCAGCTTATACTAATATACTTGTATATACTTATAGTATACTTATATACTATATAATGTTCTCTTATACGCAGTCATCGTATTCTCAGGTCTGTTAGCCCTGGCAGTGAAATATGTGTGTGAAATATGTATAAAAAAGAGGTGTTCAAAATGGCATCCTATCCCCATTGCTGGAGAAGCAGAACCAACACAGCATAACATATGATTATGCAGGGTCTACCACAGTGAGGAGTTGATTATATTATTAGCCTGTAGGCTGCCCTATAATTAAAGATGAATGCTGGGTAAAATTAATCAACTCTTTTGCAGGTTATGCACCTTTCATTCTGTTGAGTCCTTTGTGATAGATAGCTGCAGGAGTCTTACTGTGGTAAAATACCTTCATTTTTTTTCCCCTTGCAGTTTTGAATTTAATGGTTGGTTTAATTTTTGTTTCTAAACAAATCCATTCAGAGAGGTTTCTATACTAGAGTGTCTGGGAAGTGCCAGGTATAACTTGCCATGATGTTTTATTAGACCTCAGGCTGCATCTTGTAGGCGGTGAAGCAATGTCTTTTAGACACTTAATCACATAGCTCACCTGGTGTTGTATTGAAGTAGAGTACCTGAGTGAGTGGTCATTTATGGAATCCTGTGAGAACTTGCCTCTTCGTTGTGAGTACTGGGCTATTGACTCGGAGCAGGCTTTGACACTCCATTGGCAGAGCTATGCAACAACTCCAAATTCTCCTTCTCTAGAAAGAAAAAGGAGATTAAATACCACAAACCAGTGCACCCCATACAGCTTGTGAGTAAACAGAGTTTCTCTTTTGCCTTTGGCTGCAGAAAGCTCTGCAAGACTCTGTAAAGCAGATGAATGCAGATGCTGATGTGTAAGGGGGATCAATTTATGGAGTAAGAGGCCCAATAAATTGACAATTTTAAGTCCCAAGTCTTTTTCTCTGGAGATTATGGATTTTGTTAACTCATGTATCACCTGTATCTTTTCCCTGTACTGTAAGAGTTACATCACACAATATAGTAGCACGTCATAGTACATATGTTGTCTTCCACAGTCTGGATCTTATGTGTTTGTTATGTATTCAATGGAAAATGACACATTTTAAGAGTCTTCTCTTGTTTGGCTTAATCTTTGCATTTGTTCAGAGCAAACTAAGGACTCTTTCCTGAAGAAGCTCATAAAAAGCTACAGCGCAACAGCTCAGTAATGTTACTGAAGCAAAGACTGAAATTATTGAGGAACAATTAGTAATTTCCTTGAGGGAATAGGCATACTATTAAGGGACAAGATTTGATGAGACAAATGACATTTACTTGTTCCCGAGAAAAGTCTAAGCTTTTTATTTTTTCCCTTATCGCTTATGGGGTCAGAAAACGCAACTATAAATCTTTGTATGACACATCTAGTGAATGATTACTTCAGCACTTCAGTGCTAGAAGAAGCAATAATGTAAGGCTGTGGTTGGATAGACAGACCTACACAACTAGCCTCCCAAAGGAATTGTCCTTTGAAGGTGCGTTGTGCCTGGATGTCCCGTTGCTGACAAACTACTCACAAGCCCGGGGTGGTCCAACGAGCATGTTACCCATAGTCAGCATCCTACCAAGCTGCAGGGCAGTATGGCTGACTGCTTTTTAGAAGTGCCTGTAGGTCGTTCTGCCTGCCAACAGAAATCTGGGTACCAACACACCAGGGCATTTTTGTCTTTATTTCAGTGTTCCCTTTTTACATGCTGTGCTGAGTGAAGCTGGGTGAACTGGCAGAGCTGCTGTGGAAACACAAACACACATATTTCCTCTCCTATGAAAATAGATTGCTGTTCCAGCAGGAGGGATTTCAGGGGCTACTCTGTGTTTTTATTGAAAAGCTTACTCTACCTATCTTTTTTCCTATTTTAATATATTTAATTACGGGGCATTACAACAGTGGACTTAAAGCTGGCTTTGCTTTCCCCTTTTACAGAAACCAATGGTACTGATTTTTGTGTTCTTGAGGGCTTTTGGCACTAAACAAATTTCCCTTTTGTAGAACTACTTCTACAGCTTACAAGTCTTCCCATGTTGTGTATCTTAATAGTTAAGGATTAATTTGGAGGCAGTTCCTATATTAGCTTGCCTTTACTGAGCATCTGCAGATCAGAAGTAAGAAAGAGGCATATTTAGGCAAAATAGAGAGTCAAAAGGAAACTTACTTTTTTTTCCTCTTTATTTTTTCTTCTTTTTTTCTTCTGTAGCAGAGCCTCTGTCCATGCTAATAAACATGTGTCTGAGCCTACTTTCAGTAAATGAGAGATTAAGAGGACAATGAAGCCTAGTTGTCAGAGGAGTGGTGGGATATCTGAGGTATAATCTTGGTTCTCCCCCTGGCCCGTGCCTGGTAACATTACCTGGGATAGTTTATGAAATGAGAAGAAAGGGTGTCCCTTTGGTGCGCTTTGGGATCTACAGATAAGGAATGCTTCATAACAGGAAAATGGTATTGTTAGATGTTGCTTGAAGTTTGGGCAGATGCCAACTGAACTACTAATACAATGACCTCTTTTTACCAGGCACATTGACAGCTGGGTGTGTGTTTGGTATTACAGCTATGCCCTTAATTAAGGGATAGAATGGATATCCTAGGCGAAGTTGGTATTAACTATCAATGTGGTGATCTGACACCTTGGCTCAAAGGAAGATGAAAGATAGTGCACTGCAAAGTGTAAAAAAGGGGTAATAAGTGTTTTGGAGGGTTTCTCTTTCAGCCTACAGAGCTGATTAAGTTAGTCTAACTGGACAATATGCACTTGTCATAAAATGTGTTGTGTTTCCAAAGCAGATTACATGTCTGATCATGCCAGGATTTTTCCTGTTGTGGCCAGATGCTAGTCTGTGAGGAAGTAAGTCAGCATTATGCTGAAAGCAGTCATCCGCTGTTGGCATGTGAAATAAGAGAGCTACTGTCAGAGATGTTATCCAAAATAGCATCAGTAGCTTGATATGAAACTGAGCTTGCTTTTATGCTGTGCTATGTTATGTTAATCCCAACAGTATTTTATTTTTTATACATTGCTGCTACCAGTACTGCTTTCTGTTAGTAGCTAGGCTACTTTCTGTACAGTTGTGTCTTGTTTGTATAGCACCATGGGGATGTCTTTGATAAGGACTAGGCCCGAAGAAGTTCATGGGTTCTAATGTGGTGGGGGATTTTCCACAGATGACTTTTGTGGAGATTGCTTCGAGCTCTCAATCACTGTTTCTGTACTGGTGCTGCAGAATCTTGCCAAGAGACTGTAACAGTTAACTGTACTTAAATGAAAAGAATGGTTTCAGCTGCACTAGAGTACTCAATCTCTCTTCTCTTCCTGTGATGTGCTATATTTCTGACTCCTGGTCTTTGTAGCTGAGGTCTTAGTTTTTCATAAGTGGTTACCTAAGATTTTGTAGTCTGGTGAAGTACTGGGGTGAGTATTAATGGGCTTGCTGGACTTCCAAATTTCCATTGTGTGGACTAGAAGGCTAAAAATACGCAGTTTAAGAAATCATGAGTGCTTTGATATAAATTGCAAGAGATCTGATGTCCTTTTTGTCTGACAGTTACTGATGAGATCCCACAAGCAAATTCCAGGTCTCTACCCTAGTTCTTAGGAACTTGTTGATGCTGCATCACAGCATTGCTGTCTTCACCTCAGTCTTGTTGGGCCTCAGCATTTATAAAAGCATCTAAGTAAGCCATCCTCTACATGAAAAGCTGTTGTGGGAAAGGATGTTCACAAGAGCATGTGATATGCTATGATAATATGGACAGAGCTTTGCAGACCTAGGGTGGGTGATCAGGCTTATGGGGCCTAATTCTTTTCTCTGTTAAGACTTCGTCCACAGGTCTTTGAAATCCTTCTGGATTTGCCTTAATGCAACTCTGTCACAGCATAGTGCTTAGAATGAGGGGAAAAACCAGCCTGTGGTAACTGGGGATGGGCAGGAGAGGATGACGGTGAAATATCACGCTTCTAGTCTTCCTGTAGCTCCTGCTTCCACTGTTGACATCAGTTAAACCACTTGTTCTGCTGCAATGAGCAACTGCAACTACCAGATAGGAGACCCTGTTCCCAACCAGATATTATTGTGAATGCTAGTGAAGAAATAACTCTGCTGTAATTCTTACAACTTTTCTGAAGTGTTGAGAAGACGTATGTTTTGTAATTTCTGGATATTTTATGGATCATTCTTTGGCTCTGAGAGGAACTAAAAATTAAGTGATGATATTCCTTTTGTGTACATATTACATCATAATGTGCATTATAATAGCATGGGTTCCTTGAGAATATATGGCTTGTAAAACTGCTCTACATATCTGTTCCCCTTCTTGGCATATTAATCAATATCAGTAATACACAAGAGAGCTAGACATTTTGAATATAGCTGTGTTGCTTTCCCCTTACACCTATATTGCAGCTTAATCATTCCTATCCTTTATTTTCATTGCTTCTATATTTAGCTTACAGATCTATCCTGAGTCGTGCTGATGCAACTGATGTAAGAATTGGGCCACCTAGGTGACAATTATGTTTAGAAAATTCTTCTAATAACTCTGATGCCCCACTGAACGCCACTTTCCTTACAGTGGTGCTTATTTAAAGAGTAGAGTACTAATGAGCATCAAGAATTGACATCCATACTGTAATTAAAATAATTGCTTAATTAAAAGTATAATTTAATGCTTACTAACAACATTTGTAACCATGCAATGCAAAATAAGATTTGTTTTCATCTCATTGGTATAGGCCTAGGCATAAGTTCTAGACTTGAATATACATTAAGTATCAAAATATTATTCTAAAAATTATAATGAAATAGAGTAAGGGTCAAAGTTTGTGAACCATATATCAAGTTTTAAGAGTACTTGACTTAGCCGTGGTTCTGTATAGCAATTAAGCAAAAACTTCCAACCTCTCTAACTCCATATTCTCATTTAAAATTAAAGGAAAGGCACTAACGAATGAGCTGGGCAGACATCTTCACTAAGACTTTGTAACTGGATCTGTTGCACATTGCTCTGGAAGAGTTTAATAGTGAAGCATTTTTTTAATAAGAAAACTTTTGATGCTTTGGCCATTGTGCCATGGATTTCATGCTGTATGAAATCTTCTTAACTGCGTCTTCTCCTTGATATAACTAAACAAAACAGCTGGAATGGAAGCTGGATTTTAAACATTTTTTAGCTTCTCTGGAAAAGGCTCTTTTCTCTGTTTCATGATTTTTTTGTCCTGTTTAATCATATGCTGTCATTTACTTACCACCACGTATGTGTAAATTATTGGGGAGTGGCTGCATTGTGAAAATGGTTTCGCACTGCTTGCACAAAACATAAGAATTGAGATCACTTGAGGTCTTCAGCTTGCCACTACTAAAGAGCGAACATCTTTTCTTTTTCACTGAGGATGTGATGTCACTGTCAGTCCTAATCACTATCTTGAAGGTGACCCTTCCTTTGTTGTCCACCACTCCTTTCTCACTAAGCTACTTTCAGCTGGATATATTTGAGGAGCTATGCAAACATCTTAAGGCTTCCCTTTTTATGTAAAGGAAGGGCATGCAGAGGGGCTGCTGTAATTTTTTTTTTGCGAGATTATATAAAATTATCCTAAAATCAAAATCCACCAGACATGAAAGATTTTTTTTTAATTAGTGATTTTTGGTAACATACTGATTCAAAAAGAACCTAGAAAAATGAAGCTATCCTATATTAAAAATAAGTATGCAAATAACTGTGTATGGGTTGGATATATAGCAATCTTTGATTGTTTTCAGTTCTTGTTCTAAGCATTCCCTTGAGGACTAAAGGGGAGAGTGATTAAAGAGACATGGTGGAAATACTGAACGATCAAAAACAATTCTGGTAGGTGGCAGCTTTGCCTGAAGTTGGCACTGAACCAGGGATATCATATTTTGACCAAGGCCTGTTTTTTTGAAATTGCCTCTGATTGCTTGGATTAATTGTTTTAGGATTCAGATGGGTATTCTTTTATATGGGCCATTTTTAGCTGACCTTCAAGAAACCTCTTTGTCAAGTCTCTCCTTATCACACACTTGATTAGCTACTCTTAACTGTGAAACTATGCAAGTGAACAATCTAATTTTAAAAAATGGAAAATGAGGAAGGAGGAAATAAAGGGCAAGGAAGAGAAAGGCAGAACCAAAGAACTCCCCAAATCTAACATTTTCCCCACTGCGCATTTTGGTCCTTGGAGAAAAAGCAAGGATTCAGACCCAAGAGGGGCTCAACTTTGCAGTGCCTGAAACAGAGTAGGAGTTGGTGTGAGAATCCTTCTTATCTAGTCTCTGCAACAAAACAGCAGCTGAAAAGAAATGCTCTAGTTTAGTGCCCGGAGAGCCCACTGAGAGGAGTAATGAGGATGGATATCTGAGGAAAGCTTCCTGGTTTCAGTGTGCCTGAGGAAGTGTCAAAATACTGGTTTATTCCTTTGCCTCTACCCCATTCTCACTGTAGCTTCCATGTGTCTATGCCTGTCCTTGCTCATTGCCTTCTCAGTTATCCCTTAGCTTTCTTTTGATTTGAATGTCAGACCTCAGTGACTGTCTCCAACATTCTAAAAATGCTGAGCAACATGGGCTGTTTTGATATGGTATCCCATTTCTGTTTTGTAACTCCATGACTTCCAGCTTCAAAAAATAGTTTCCCCTCGCTGGAGCTAAAAAAATAAACGCAAACCTGTTGAGTCATTCTGAAAGGATGCTGTTGGGCCATTTTTTTAAATGAATTGTTTTAATTGGTTTCTTTGAAAACTGCAATTTTTGAGCATTAATTATGGGATAGAAGGGGAGCACCTTTATGTGCTGTGTGCCTTTACAAGATGATTATCTGATATTTGAGAAGAAAAATTAAAAATCATATGGATCTACGCAAAATGATGTTTTCTTCATAAAAATGTTCTCAAGTGGAGAGTATAAAGAAAATACAGCAGAAATCACCATGAATTAAAGAACTTATAACATGGCACAAAGCTTCTCTAAGTGCATGACTGTCTTCTGGAGTAGAGAAATATGAAGAGACTGAATCCTGACAGGTGGAAATCAGCCCACATCTACTGAAGACAAGAAGCTGTTTTCCGTGGTGGGAGTGGTAGGGTTGAGAGGGAGAAGGTGGGGAAGGATCTGTAACCCATAGCCTAGATCCCCGTTTAGGGTTTCTAAGTTTTTCCAAATATATCACTGTAAAACACATACAGTCCAACCAACTCTACAAATGGAACAGAGTGGATGACCTTGGTCTTCAAATACCTTCACTGTCCAGAAGCTCCTTTAGTCAAAAGCTTGCTTTAAATTTTGTACTTTGAGTATGAAATTTAATGTTTTCACTGCCTGCAGGTTTGGAAGTGGATTAAACTAAACCCCTTCCCAAGCATTTGTTGTTATTTGACAGTCTATGTATTGCTCTTTACACGTGTTTTTAGTTTGTGGGACAGCTTTCCCCCACAGATTTATACACTTGCTTTTTTTTGACAGAGATTTAATTGTGAAACAGCTGGTCTGATTATAGACAAATTCTTTTACTTAGTCTGAAGGAGAATTAAGTTGAGCTTTCAGTTTTTATATATGGTTTAGTTCAGTGGGGGGAAAAATGTGAAGTTTTACATAAACCCAGCTGGCTAATATTTATCAGCACTGATTATCAAGTGCCTGGAGGCATAGCTGTTCCTGCATTATCTGACTTGGAGTTGTTGTTTCCTTTGGTGGGAACTATAAAGTTATGTTCTGTTAGCAGAGTACCTCTAAAAGTTGAACTATGGTATGAGCTTGCAAGTGGTGAGATTAAAACACTCATATTTATCCGAAAGGAAACAGTCTAGTTTAGTCAAGATAACAGTAAAACAGCTTTTGTGTTCCAGGATTAAATGAGGCGTGTGTTGTCATCCCCCTGCCCCCCCAGTATTCATAGCTTTATTTTTAAAATACTATTTTCATTAGAAGCCAGCTGGACCATTCAAAAATCAAGTTTCTTTTTCCCTCCACACCTCTAAGTTGGGTATTTTAATAATTTCTCTCCCTTTTTCTGCTACTTTATTTTTCTTTTTTTCTTTTTTTTTTTTTTTTGGAAAGTGTGGAAAAGAGAGAGTCTGTAGACAGTGCTAAAAGAACAAACCCAAGGTTTTTTTTCCTCTTTTAAGATGGCAGTATTTCAAAACTTTACATAAAATTTTATCAAAGAAACTTCACACAGCACTTTGCACTGGATTGGTTTTAAATATTATCTATGAATACAAATGACTTTTTGAAGGGTTATAACAGCAATCTTGTGGTTGCTCTTTTGAAGCAAGTCTGACAGTTCCTTGCCTCTGGGAAACATATACCAAGCAACGAATGTCTTTACCTAGTTTTTTGAGCTCCACATCTTTCTCTTGTCCACCACCTGTTCATCTTTCTGTCCTGAGACTAAAAGAGAAGGACTACCTTAATTATAGGTTAAAATATCACATTTGTCACTGTCAGATGAATGTGGCGTAAAAAATGAGAGGAAGGGAAATAGAATGCAGTTTTTAAAGCATCGTTTTATTTTTCTGGTTAGCCAGGGCTGACTTACTCCATTTTGGAAGTCATGGAAGTTGGAAGGGAGTTGGAAGCCTCCCCTTAGAAGGCTCTTGGTACATGATGCACAGGTATTGACACAGTTCTCTGCTTGGGGCATTTAACCTACCCTGGAGGGGGAAGATGGGCAACTGTCCTAAATGTAAGAATTTTACACTACCATGATTAAGGTGAGGAAGGCTCTTTTTAGCCTGAGTGAAAGATGCTTGTCCTTGGGAAGCATCCATTCTCACTAACAGCCTAAAAATGCGGCACGGTCTTGATTGGAGGGTGTCTGCTCATTGAACGCTCACCGCTGTGAAATGCAATGAAACTGCTGGCTTGTTCTCCTGTTCCTCAAAGCCAGGGCTCACTCCTTGCCCTTCCCAGTGGCAGAGCCACTGCTGCTGATTGCAGAGGCAGGAGCTTGTTACCCAGTGAGTGCGTACAGCTGAGTTCTGTGGGGCAGGAGGGAGGTCACACTGCCCAGCTATGACTTCCTTTAGAGCTGTAAAACTTCTGACTCTTAAGCTGCAATTCAAGAAAGGAGCTTTCCAGGATGAAGATACAGTATTACAATTGCCTGATTGGAGAAGAAATTTTCAATTCCTAATCCCTTTTTTTTTTATTGGCATAGTAGAGCAGAATCCGATTATTTTTTTTTTAAGCAGTCACATATAAATTATGCATTGTTATTAAACAGTAATCAAATGATTCAAATGCAATTTAATTTTTAAATTAAATCATTTAAAAGCATGCTTTTTAAAGCACATTGCTTTAATAAAATGGTACATTCTGCTGCTCTTTTATCAAGAACTTTATTCACAATGTTGAATATTTTATGGTGCCAGGGGCATCACATTATCTCTTCTGATATTACCAACCTGATAAAAAAAAAAAAGTGTCTACTGTAATTTCTTCACACAGTAGGATGGGAAACTATCTGGCAATTTGTTAAATAGTAACATATTGCTTTGAAAATGCAAATGAATAAAACAACATTAGCATTAGGAAATACAGTAACGTTATATCAAATAACAGCCAAGGAATTATCTGATGTATTACACAGATTATTTGCATGTAATTCAATTTCTTGTGAAACTTCTTCCCTTAGTGGTGGATTCTGATATTGATCTCTGCTCTGGTGTCTGGATGAGTGATGTGCTGCTGGAATACAGCGTGGCTGACAGCTCTCTGATAGCAGTGGGGCTGCTGAACCAGTTGAGTTGTGTGTGCTCATGAATATTGCCCTCAGCTAAATCCCATATTGTTCTTCACACATTCTTCAAATATATGGCTCTGTGTGTGTAAATATAGGTAGTGGAGGTCTGTGTAATGTCTGCCCCTATAGAGTACATCAGTAGTGGCCGGCTCATTAAACCACCTAGGGATGTCATTGGTGCTGGTTGAGTGGCACTGCCTAAGGTAGATATTTTCTTGAATTTGGAGGAATTACCAGAGGTAGGCTTTTTCTCTGCCTTCTGGCACACTCCTGGGTGAGGTGGCTGCAAATGCCTACCTCTACAGGATGGGGACCCTGGCAGAGTGACAGATTCGTGTGGGTCTTGAGTCATTTTGGGCCAGGCAGCACCCTGCAGGCTGTGGTGCAGGCTGTGGTACAGGCTGCCAGGATCGTGCCAAGTGCCCAAGCAAGACGTTGTGTGTAGCTCAATCATTCTCATGGTTCCTCTTGATCTCTTTGAGTCTACTACAGCCATGAGGTAACAAACTAGCACTTCACTTTTAACAGGTGAACAGGTTGAATATAAAGGTGTGAATAAGGTCTCAAAAGGCAGAAAATTCTGCTTAGGTTGCAGCAGGAGCTTCATTGCTGCAGTACTTCTGGGGTAGCCTTGGGGAAGGTAGGAAGATGTTTCCTTTCTGGCTTTGTTGGCCCTGGTGCTTTTCCTCTGAGGGACAAGTCTTTTGAAAAATACAAACAGGTGGCATGGTCTGTGATCATCTAGTCATTTTAAATATCAAGTCCATGGTTGACACCTTTTGTGTGGAGATTGTGATGAAAGGGTTAAACATTTGCAATGAGCTGCTGTGTTGTAACTCCATAAATCCTACATGATAAATATAATTATGCATAAATTATACATAAATCCTGCATCCTATTTTAAGTGTTAGGAAATAAGGCAGCTCTCTTAAATGCTGTGGCTGCCAGCTTCCTGGTGCTTGCTGTTTCCAGCCACTCATGTCTTCATCTTTTCATCTGCTTCTGGTTACTTGGCCCTGCTTCTTGTAAAATAGTACAAAATAAATAGCTGTTGTTGCTGCCAGTAGTGCTGGAAAACTTTTATATGGGTCCTGCCTTAAAAATTTAAGAAAGCGTGAAAATTTCTCTTACTGTACTATGATGGTATTTCTTGAATCACACTAGGCATAAAGAAAGACTGTTAAGAGTTGCTCTAATGAAAAATTTTGAGTAACTTTCACTCAGTAGATTGTTTCATCCCTACCAGCTCAGTAGCTCTGTGGCAGTGATATTTCTTGTATTTCAGACTTATCCCAGGGCACTTCTCTTCTAATGTCTTTCTTGTTGAACAAGCGATACTTTCTAGTGAATTCAGGCTATGCATTTCAGAGCTGTTGAAAATATTTATTCGCATGGGTCTAGCTTAAAAATCAAGTTCTTTAGGTGTGGATGGAAGAATTGTTTATAAAGCAAAAGTGTTTCACTTAAGTTTTTTTTTTTTTAAATGAAACCTTTTGTGTAGAAAGAGATTTTTTTTAATTGAAAATGGGCAAAAAGTTTTGAAGTAGATGAAAATTAAATGCAACTTTCAATTTTGTACTGAACAAACTATTTCAGTCAACAGTGAAGACTTCCCTCCTGCCTTTGATTCTACTAATGAGTCACTCTCTTGCCCCTCCTACCCCTGTCCTTTCCTTTGTGTATCTCTTCTCCAAGCTGACTTTTGCTTCTCCCTTAATGCAAAGTGGCCATAAAGCTGACTTAGGGTATTTCTTGATGTTCATCATAAGTCATTTGTGTGCTCCCATCTGTTTTACACCATTTAGACAATGTGTAACAGTCAGTACATTGCAGTGAATCTGATCCACCCAACTGTATTGAATAACAAGTGAGACCTTAGTGGAGGATTCTATCTAGGCTCTGGTATTTTACAGAATACCACAATGGTCACAGAACAGCAACGTTTTCAAAGGAGGTGTTAGGTATAAAGCCAAATGCCGAATGGAAATGTTTCTTTTGAGAGGGAAAAGCAGCTTTCTCCTTGCCGCTTCTCAAAAGGCAGTGTTTCAGGGGATGTGGTAGATGAAGCCTCTCAGAGATGAATATTCCACTTCTCCCTGACTGGCATCTGCTGCCCAGGGGATGACTGAATTGGGTGTGGGAGCAGCGGCAGAGCAAAAAGGCACTAGAGACCAAGAGAAGCTTCCTTCCATGCTGGAGGGTACTAAAAGGAAGGAATCTCCCAGCAAACAAGAAAGCAAAGCTGAAAAGGGACAATGTGCCCCTCCAGCACTTTGTTTCGGTTTTGTCTTTGTTCCTTCCTGCCACCACTGCACCTCCCAGACTCTTCCAATCTTTTTGCGGACTTTCCATTGCTCTTTTCCCGTTCCACAGCACATGTGTCAGAAGCTTAGGGCACTTGGGTTGCAAAGTGGACTTTGTGGTATGGTGAAATACTTGAATCTTTTTAGTGTTAGTTCTCTTTGGAGACTACCGGTTCATCTGATTTACAAGGAAGGGAATGCCCATGAAATTTACACTGAGTAGTAGCAGCAGCAGCTCTGACTTTAATTCATGTCCTGGCAGTTCAACTTCAGCAAGTGTTTCATTTTTACTACTTTCATATTGAATAACTTGTCTCTTTTCTGATTCCTGAGCTGACTGATGTTGAGGATGACAGTAAAATTACTTTTTAAAGGAGGAAATGAGAAAATATGGCTGCAAAACTCAGAGACAGAAATAAACGAGAGTGTTGCTAAACCATTAGAAGTGAAAGAACTTAAAGTTGATAAGTGTAATAATAATTAGCATGACCTTCATTAAACCAGATATTGTAATAGCAACTGGACTTGCTTGACATTAAGTGTAATTTGCTTTAAAGAAGTAGCATTAAGTGCTATTTTTGCTAGTGCTTTATTAGCAGGAGGGAAACCAACAGCTTCAAGTAGTTAATTTTGGTTAAGGATCCAATACACATGAAACCTCTCCAAATGCCTCTTTGCTCTAGAAATGAGGCTGGATCAGACACAGATAGCCGGGAATTCAATCCTCCTCCTCCTGGAGGACAGGACACAGGAATAGAAGCCAAGAGGTTCTGAGCACTGACCTGAGACCAGGCATGGACTTGATTGAGCTTGTGAATGGATGTCACAATAAATACTTAGGCATTTGTTTTATAGATTATATCCTTTTGGACTAATACGTGTCTGTCTGTTTCCCCTTCCTCCTTGGCACTCTTATGCTCTAGATAATAAGGCAACGAGTATTCTGTTGCCAGTAAAGCCAGAGCAGTAACAACCACGGAACAGTTAAGCATTGTATTTCAGTAAGCTAATGCATAACGAAAGTTTGCCTAGAGTTTGCTAGGTTGTCCCTTTGCCTGCCTTGGAGCTTTACTACCTAGAGGCGTCCCTGCAGAGGACCCCTGACTAACCAATCAACCAGATCTTGAATTCAGTGTTGCCTAGCACGGGCCTGGCCTTATGGTTCCCATAATGTTACTGTTGCCTCTGTGACTAACTTCTGAAAACTATTCATACCAGATAAATTCTTAGTTTTTCCTGGGATGATGCAGTCACAAGGAAAAAATTAGTCTTTAGCGCCTTGTTTCCAGGTTTTATTTAGAATGCCCAGAGGTGGTGGTGGTGAGGCGAATGTGTCACTGTTGTCACATCTATGTATTAAAAACTCCTGTTCCCCACAGTGAGTTCTCCTTTGGACTTCTATTTAAAGCACTCATAGCCAAGACAATCCCATCCTTGAGTTGTAAAAATTGTGATGCTGTGAGAGATAGAAAAGCGGAAGGACTGCTAAAAGATGTATGTTTGGTGCAGTCTCATAGATTCTGACAAAGACTTTTATTTCCTTAAATAACCCCTAGTTTAAATAGCAGTAGCACTACCATCGCCATTGCCAGACTGTTTTATATCTGCTCTTTATGCGGTGGATCTCTGCATCAAATGAAGCTGGTTGTTCCTATGAGCTCAGTTGCCATATTATCTGAGCCCTGCGTTGCTCTGAATGAATGCAACCCCATGATATCCCTCTGGGGTAGGAAGTACAGTTACTGCTATTTTATAGATGAGGCTGAGACCTGGCTACGCCGCAGAATAAAGATCTGATGTGCTACGGTGTTAATTGTGCCATGTTCGTGAGGGTAAGATTAGGTCACGCTGGCAAGCAAGTTCTGTGGGCCCTGGGTAGATGGCATCTATTAAAGGCTGTGCCAGCTGTGTGTGACAGCCTGTGCCAGCTGCCGTCGCTGCTGCAGTTACGCAGGGGAGTTTGAGTAAGCAGGCACCGACCTACGCTGCTGTTCGGGTACAGCCAAAGTGATGTGCCCGAGGTAATGAAGAGAGCCAGCCCAGGGATGTAAACTGGGCTGGGGAACTAGGAATAATGCTGTTACCTCTCAACCACTCCTGGAAAAGCAGAGTTTTCACTCTGGGAGAATTATTAAGTGTTGTGCTAGCATCAGAAGCTGAATCTGTAGGAAACCGTTGTAGCAGCAGTAAGCTGCTGAAGCCTGTTGCTACAGAATTGTTGGTGTGCCTGAGTATGAATTCATATCGGCGGTTGGATTTCATTCTTGCTCATACTTTGTCAAAATGGTGTTTAAAACAGAAAGCAATGAACACGTTGTTTCAATAAAATCACAGCGATTAAACTAAGCAGAGTTTGCCCCTGCATACAGTTCACGTGCAGCCAGCCAGGGGTTGCACAGCTCAGGAGCATCGTTGCTGCTGGGGAGGAGCACTTGCCTGTCAGGCTGCCGGATGGGTCCTGGCATACTCTAAGGCAGGGAAGTGATGACTGCAGAACCGATGTACAACAATTCCAGAAGGGTGGTTAGGTAATTTGGAGTGAACAAACCCTTTAAAATTAAGCATGGACAGCGTAAAGGTGCTTTACAAACGCTGCTCTGATTCTAAGTATTTGGACACTAGAGCTCCCACAAATACAGCTGAATTTAGCCATTGGGTAATTTCCAAGGATTTCACGGTGATATTCGGAGTAAGTGATTACCCCGTCTCCTTTACTGTTCAGCATTTTTGTCTAGAGCGTGGGATGTGATTTTTTTTCTTCTTTTTTTCTTTTCTTTTCCCCCCTGTTCACAGAGCACAAAGCAGACACCTCGCTTGAAAAGTGTTTAGTCTGTGTGAGAACTAGTCTTTGTGTGCACGCGTGTGATTTATTTATAATAGATAATTCCTGCTATCCAGGTGATTTCTCCTGGCTTCCTTTCAGCCCGAGACAGGGCAGTCTTTGACAGTTATGTAAGGTCTAGTAAGTGTGGCACAAAAGCAGCAGCCTTTAATTTTCATCCCTGTTGGAAAATGAGATGAGCTATTCCACTTTCCCCATGAAATAATAGGGTTATGTTTGGAAAGGCTGCTACCCAGCTGGGAGGACAAAGCACTGCCCATCCTGTGAAGGTGACAGCTTGATGGAAATCGTGGTGCTTGAGCAGAGAGCCATTTGCCAAAGGCACACTGATGGGTAGGGCCCAAAAAGGAGGGAGCTGCGCTTTCAGATCAGCTTTCCTCTCTTTTGTGTTATTCTGACTTTGTCCTTATCTTCAAAGGGGAAATGGGCAGGAATTTCAGGAGATCCCCAGGAAAAGGACAGTTTCCAGGTTACGGGAGGTAGTTGTGCAGGGGCAGTCCTGCATGAGTGCTTCCTGGGTGAGTTTGGTTTACAGCTTATTACCTGTTCTATCTCAAGCATATTTTTACTGAAATTGTGTATTTCTAAGAACTGACTAGAACTATAAAGCTGAGTTTAAAGGCACTCTGAAAATTAAGACTGAAAATGAGATTCTGAGTTGAGACAAGGGGTAATGGTTTTACATCGGAAGAGGGGAGATTTAGATTAGGTATTAGGAAGAAATTATTTTCTGTGAGGGTAGTGAGGCACTGGACCGTGTTTTCCAGGGAAGCTGTGGATACCCCATCCCTGGAAGAGTTCAAGGCCAGGCTGGATGGGTCTTAGAGCAACCTGCTCTGGTGGGAAGTGTCCCTGCCTATGGCAGGGAGGTTGAAACTGGGTGATCTTTAAGGTCCCTTCCAACTCTCAACTCTAATCATTCTGCGATTCTATGATTATGAAACCATTTCTGCATTCCCTCCGGGATAATATAATTGCATAATATTACAGCTATAAAAAAACCCAACATGCTAAATTTATCTTTAAATTTTAGCTGAGGACTTTTTCCTTGGCATCCTAGAGTTCTTATAGATGTTTTTACATCTGTCAAAGCAAATGGAAATGCTAGCACTCTCCCTATAAGTGACAGACCATACCTGAGAAACTGTTTGGAGTAGGTCAAATTGGAGAGCAGGGTGTAGGGATGGAAAACTTGCCTAATATATTCTTTATCATAATGGTCTCAAAATGCTACAACAATTGTCCATGTTCCCCTTCCCTTTAGATGGACAATTTAAGTTGAGAGTAAAGGTCTAGGTAGCCCCAACCCTGCTTTTTCTTTGCATGGGCAGTATGATTTATGTGTACATGGTTGTATCTTGTTTCTCAGGTAATTCTAGCACTTGTGCATTCTGGGCAATAACAAGGAAGCAAAATAGTTCTTATGGTTCTTATTTTTTTTTTATAGCACTTACTATTGCATAGTTTGCAAAGGGCCATAAAAGGAAGGCCTGCATCCCTTTTCAAGGGGAGGACAGAGGGGAGAAGTTAAAGTTATTTGGACCAAGGCTGTTAGTAAGGTCTTCAACTGGCAACCACACTTATCTTGTTTTTAAACCATTTATCATCCTTGCCCAGAAAATGCATCCAGGAAGGCATTGTACTGCAACAAATATGACATTACACTCCCCTCAAATTTCAATAGGCTATTTGTATATGCGCAAAATCTGAAAGAAGGCAGATTTTAGGAGACTGTTAAAATATCTGGTGTGTGGAGCACATCACATATCCCTGAACTGTTATGACAAAGCAAAGCAAATGTTCACCAAATGGCTCTGAGGCATGGCCCTTTCTCTGCTTTCTTGAGCTGCATCAAGCTGTTGTTGAGACTTTACCAGAAAGGAGAATCAGTATGGATGTTACAGCTATACTTTTCAATGTCTGTTCCATGTCAAATCTTGAACTCCGCAGTGTGGTTGCTCAGGTTGAGAGGTCTTTCTCTTCTTCCCACCCCTGACTCCCAAGTCAAGGGGGGAAGTTTTTATGCAAAAAGAAGGAAGGAAGGAAAGAAGAATATTTAATCTGCCTCTGGCAAGTCATGTTCTATTTAAACCTCCAGTGTACCCAAACAGCCAAGCCTGAAAGGCCATGCAATCTGCAAGCAGAACTGGTTCAGCACATGGATAAGTGTGCCAGGCTGCTTTCTGCAGCTTCCTTGGACCCCTGAGCCTCCTGCATCTCTCTTCACTTCTGTCTCTCCCACATCACATTCTGTAGTCTCCATCACCTCTGCAGAGGCATACTGCTTGAAATGCACATGAAGCATGTACATTTTAATCCAATATACTGATATCAGACTCTGTTGCTGCAGTTTAAAAATGGATTTGCTGTAACTTTCTCTTGCTGTTATGTTTTTTCCTGCTATCTTGACTCCTTTCCCCTTCCATTCTTTTCCACTTGTTTCAAGCCAAAGATAATTGCAAAGGTGTTTGTCCTCTGTCTCCTGTAGTACTTGCCTTTATGCTTTATCTCCTAAAGAAGTCACAAGGAAGACCCTGACTTATAACTGGGTTTTGCACTTGATGTCCTCTGCCCTTGGAGGAGGAATTAGGAAAGGTGTAACTCTTCTGTTCCATTAAAGCTGGTATTGAGAGGACCTGTCCTTTTTCTCTTTTCTGAAGGGAAGGTGGGGAGAGTGAGGAGTAGGATCTGTGTGTTACCATTTTCGACTGCATGCCATTGCAGTAAATCTTAATGAAGATCAGAAATTGGTCTGACTTCAGTTTTCCAGCCATCCACCAGGGTCTTCTCCTGCATTGCCAGCCTGGAGCATCCCTGTTTGGCAGCTTGGTGAAAGGCAAGTGGAGTCTTGCTCTGTCCCGCCTGAGGAGGAAAAGCAGTATTCCCCCTCCCTTCTGTCCCAAAATCGATCGTTTTTGTGTAGATAGAAAAACAATGATAGTAATGGACTTCCCCAGGGATGATTTACTTTATTTGTAATTATAATTAGAAACACTAATGTTTATTCTGTCTGATAACATATGGAAAGACTTCTTTGATTATTTTTTTTCTTCATAAGTTTCTACACTGTTAGAACTGTAAAACTCTCATGCTCTGTGTTGTCTCCCTTTACACCAGCTACTCTTTAAAATGCAGCTTAATCCACTTCCATTGTCGATTAATACCATTACCCCTATTTTGTCCAAACCCTATTGTCCTGTTAGTCTAAATCTTGTTGGTTTTTCAATTATGAAGAGAAGCCAGTGGTCAGGATCTCCTTTGTAAATAAACAAAGGTGGATAAAAAAACATAAGCTGTCTTTCACTGAAGTAAAACAAGAGACTGTTTTTGCAAATACAGACCTGGATTTCCAAAGAAAGTACTGGATAACATCAGAACTGCTGACAAGCAATACATCTCGGTTTGCAGGCTGTGCCAGACCCCTGCTGCAGAGCTAAGCCTCTGTGCTGTTGGGCACCCTGCGATCCTGCAAGCCTGTGAGAGAAGGACCAAGTTTCTGGTGAGCCCATCCCTCCTTGCAGCCACCACCAGCTTATTAGTTTTAAGAGTACGCTCTGGTCCAAGTCCGTGCCCATATTCAGCTACCTGATGCCTGCTTGAAGTGCAGCTGGGCTGGTCCCTGTGGAGCAGGGGCAGAGCCTGGATCACTGAGCCAAGTGATGACCAGCCCTGTTGAGGGTTCTCAGGGTAGCCCTCGAGGAAGTGTAGTTGGCTACCTCCCCCCCTCGGCAGCAAACTGGCAGGAGTGGGTGCTCATCATCATTAATACACTTTTGAGTTTGCTGCAGGGGGAGTAAAAGGGTGCAGTCTTTGTGCTTTAGGAGAGGACTGGCTGCTGTACTTGAATTCTGTTTTTGTGCTCTCCTCCTGCTGTCTTCATATGTCTGCATTTTCCTGGCCCTGCACATCATACAGTTTGTGTAGTTTTGCCTCTCGGGCTTCTTCTCAGTAAGAACTGACCCTAATGTGCATAAGGCATTAGGCTAACAGCAGCCTGTGTTGGCATTGAATTCTTCCTCTGAGTCTCACCTCAGACCTTGAACCTGCCAGAGCATGCAGCTGCCTCTCACCTGGGCCAGCACACCCCAGAGCTGCATGTTTGGCAATAACAGGTCTCTGTTATTACTGGCTCACAGTGATAGGAGCTCCCCTCCCTCATGGAAACCTGGTAGATGTCCTGCAGCTCAGAGGCATGCTGCTGGTGGGTTTTGTTACTTTTTTTTTTTTTTTTTTTTAAGCAGTTACAAATCTTTGTTCCACTAATAAGTGTATTTGTTTGGAATATGAAGTCTTGCATTTTCTAATTTTCTTTTGTTCTGCAACCCAGGAAAAATAAAGCTTTATCAAGTACTATGGCCTGATTTTAAAATCCAACATTTTTCTGCAGCTAAGGTTTCCAGTGTAAATGAGTCCATCAGGATATCCCAATTAGCCGTTGATATGTATCATCCAGGTTTCACCATCACTCCTTCGAGAATTTTGATTTGGCAAGAACAAGAAATGCATTGTGCCAGAAGTGTCTGCCACAGTTACTTTTAACAGCCTCCCTCAGCTTTTGGCACCCCTACTACATCCTGTTTGTGTCTTTAATATGTGTAGATATATGCTCGTGTATCAGAAGTATGACTAGGCATGCAAACCATCCATTATGAGCAGTTTCTCATTTTCTCTATTCATGCTACTCCCTCTGAGTACGCCATGTGCTAGTTAAGCTATCATAATTCCTACTGCCAGGAAATTTTTCCTCATTTTTTAATTCTCTTTACATAAATGCAGCAATTTCCCACATCTCTCTGTCTGTGCTTACATTAAAATAAGGTCTCTTTTTTTTCTTTTTTTTTTTTTTTGTATCATTCAGATTCTGTTTGGCCTGATCCTGGGATATGTCAGGGAGTCTCTAATCTTACATGTATTTTACTGCAAATCGAGAGTGATTAACCTCTTGAAGAAAGAAAGATAAAAAAAAAAGGGGGGGGGGAAAAGCAAGCTATTTAGAATATTGAGGACAACTGAGCTGTTAAAATAAGGCTATAGAATCATAGAATGGTTAGAATTGGAAGGGCCCTTAAATATCATTGAGTTCCAACCCCCCTGCCACAGGCAGGGACACCTCCCACCAGTGCAGGTTGCTCAAAGCCCCATCCAGCCTGGCCTTGAACGCATCCAGGGATGGGGCAGCCACAACTTTTCTGGATAACCTGGTCCAGTGCCTCACCATCCTCACAGGAAAGAATTTCTTCCTAATATCTAATCTAAATCTCCCCTCTTCCAATTTAAAACCATTACCCCTTGTTCTATCACTACGCTTCCCCACAAAGAATCCCTCTCCAGTTCTCCTGTAGGTCCCTTCAGATACTGGAAGGCTGCTAGAAGGTTATGGATAGGCCATTTAGATCCTGGACTGGATCCCTACCTGAACTAAGGATCCCTACACTAAGTGTCATGCTAAATGAATTCAGTATTGCTTCTTGACTTGGCTTTTCTAAAGAGAGGTTTAACAGTCAGGTGGCCCTGTTATATCTTTCCCAAAATACATGCTCAAACGACGCCANTTTTTTTTTTTTTTTTTTTTTGTATCATTCAGATTCTGTTTGGCCTGATCCTGGGATATGTCAGGGAGTCTCTAATCTTACATGTATTTTACTGCAAATCGAGAGTGATTAACCTCTTGAAGAAAGAAAGATAAAAAAAAAAAGGGGGGGGGAANCTCCTCAATTGTGTGTAACCTCACCTTATTATTTAGTAACTGAAATGCTGTATACTACATCTAGACTCTACTAAAAGAACATCCAAGTTAAGAATTAAAAATGTAGGAAATGGCAGGTTTATGGTTAATTCAGCTGCTTTTATACCTATGTTGAGATGACCTCGCTAGTTACTGGATTGCACAGTGATTCTTTAAAACCTTTTCACTATATATAATTATTTAATGATTTGTCTCCTCACATATGAGAGTGTGCATTTACTTGCTGCAAAGTGATGCAGTAGGCAGGTGAAGTGTAGGAAAAGATCTCTATTAAGCATGACAGCTAGCTGTGTGCTGAGGCACATGCTCATGCCCAGGCATTGCAGAGTGAGCATTTTCTACTGAAATATTACCCTGCCCTCAAAAAGTGTTTCTTTGGTCATCACAGTATGTGGTGTACACTAGATCAGTAGTCAGGAAGTGTTAATACTGTTATCTTACTATTGTAGGCTTCAAAAGAATTTCAAGCAAGGTGGCCTCAGTTCTATATTTTTTCACTTCTATTGGCAATTTTAAGAAATACCCACTATACCTCGAGGAACTATGCTAACTTGAACGTTAAAGGTTACTACATCAGACACTCCAAACATAGGAAATGGCAGAATCGGGACCTCCAGTTCACCCTGACCTTTCCAGGCTGCATATCTCTTTCCAAAGGGTGAGTCAAATCATATCCAGAGGTCTGCTTGTAGCCAGTAATCTGTGACTTGGCTACAGTTTAATAACTTCTTATCCTCTCCCCCTTCCTGTAGGAAGTGAAAAAATATTTCTCAGGGCTTAGAGCAATGAACAAAATTAATCCAATAAATGTGATAACTTACAAGTTGATGATTGATAGCAGAAGACGTGATTATTCTTTTTCTACCTTAGTTATCTCAGTGTGATCAAATACGATTACATGTTAAGTTGCATTGTTGTTATATGAATCATACGCTGAGCAGAATGCATCAACCCGATGGAACCATGATCCTCGGTGGCATTGCATTAGGAATTAGATCAGCTCCTTGTCTTGTTTTTAAAAGACCCTAATCCTACAAACACTTGTGAATATTTTAAAATTTACTGGCAGAATAAATCTGTGTCTGAGGATTGCAGCAACCTGAGATGAGAGGATTCCAGTCCGCAGAGGTATCTGTCTTTGCTGGTTTCATCCTGGGTGATGTTTATATTTGTTGTCTTTGTGCTTCTGTTTGGTTTCAATCCAACCTTTCTTCAACCTAAACTGCCTTCAGAGAGGTGATATAATCTTTCCTTGCCAACACAGGAGAGGCTGTAAATTAATTTATAGGCTTATTTCTTACATTAGGCTCTGGTCTAGGTACTTTGATAGGGCATCCTTAACATGAACAGATAATGGAGTCCAGGTTGTAGGAATCATGGGTGTTCTGGTACAACCCCTGTACGGTCCAGCATACACATCACTACTGCTTACCCTTAATCACCTTCTTGATATCAGGCCAACTTACTGATTTATATACAGTATCTATTGGTGCATGTATGCATACTTACATAGCTGTAGGTTTTCATTTCAGATGGCTGTCCCTTTTAAACAATATTTGATTCGCACCAAAATGAGCCTAGAAAATGTAGTGCCACAGGGAAATAGCCAGGGAATTTCACCAGGGGTCTAGTTACCTTTTGATGTAAACGCAATAAAACACACAATAGTAGAACTGGCTCTAACGTGCCTTTGTAAGATCTGTCTTAAGAAAGCTAGTGGGAGGAAACCAAACTAAAAGCTGTCTGGGGCATAGGGCTTAAAAAAAAACTTGAAGAGCATCCCTCAGCCCCATAAAAAGTGGCAGATGCACAAATCTGCCAGAATCCACCCCACTACCCTTAAAACAGGAACTGTGCTCCTGTAAGGAAAACTGCCAAGCAGAGGTGGCCTAGTTTTTGAGACAGAAGTAAGAGAGCAAGAAGAGTGCTGTGGGGAGCTCCAGCCGTGGGAGTCACCTCTAGAAAGGGGATGTGGAGGGGCTGTAGCCTTGGGTGGGAGGAGAGCTGCGTGAAATGCTTGCGTGGATGACACCCCTGGGAGGAGGGATAGGAAGAGAGCAACCTGGTGTAAGAATCTGACACAAAAATGTGGTGAGTGAGCCCCCAAGGACAACCTGAGTGCCGGGATAGAGGCAAGAAGGTGACTCACTTTTCCTGCAGTCATCCAGTCTGCAGTATCTCCTCTCAGCCTCAAAGCTAATGGCAGCACCCACAGAATCTCCTCTGAAGTACCTGCTAGTGTTATTGTGTCCTGTGCAGCTCAGGCACTTCTGATTCAGTGGCTGGCTGGACTGCAAAACACCTCCTGGAGCAGAATAGATAAATTCATGCTGTATCCACTCAACTATACTTTTCCTTGTGGAAAAAAAAGTAGGTGCATTTTGACAACCAACTCTAGCTGGGCTGATTGGCCTCCTTTCCCTTTACCCCATGGAGAGGTTCTCTGTGCTTTTTTTTAAAAAAAATCCACTTTGTTTACTGTCAACTGGACTCCCTGCTGTGCTTCTAAAGTGCTATTCTAGGTACTATTTTATTTGCTAATGAATTACTTTGGTTGTGGTACTGTTAGTGTGCAAGTCACTGACAAAGAAGGAAGGGTTGAGCTGCTGTATTCAAAGGCATTGATGTCGTGTCAAATGTTCTCCTAATCCCATTAAAAGGTAATTGCCCAATTGCATACTGCAGCAATCTACATACACTTCCATCATTGCTGGACTGCTTGGAGAATTCTAAGTCCTCTTCTCAACCTCAGGCTTTTCTGCTCCCGGCCATGTTGTGGTGCATGTGCTTCCAGGTGCTGCTAAACCAGCAATCTCAATCCTGGTTCCGATTCAAAAATAAGTAGTAAATCCTCATCCTTTTTCTTCCAAATACCATGCACAACAAACCCCAGCATGATAACATTGATGCTGTTGCCACAGTGACACACAGATGCATTGTATGGTGTGCAATCTGGTCTCCAGTTTTCCCACTGCAGGTTGTGGTGCAAGTAATCTCTTTTTGACATGTGGTAGTTTTGGACAGAAGTCAATGAGAAGCTAGAGCTGAAACAGTATCTTCAGTATGAGTCTAGATACACAGAGCAGTTGGGTTAACTGGTGTCTGAGGAATGAGTTTGTGAAGTCTGCATGTGATTCAGACCAGCAGGTTTTCCTCCTAAGTAACAACCTGAATCATAGAATGGTTAGAGTTGGAAGGGACCTTNTTGAGTTTTTCATTCATGAGCACTTCCAAGTCTTTCTCCTCAGGGCTGCTCTCCAGCCATTTACTGCCCAACCTGTATTTGTGCCTGGGTTTGCCACATCCCAGGTGCAGTACCTTGCACTTGACTTGGTTGAACTTCATGTGATTTGTACTAGCCCACCTCTCAAGCCAGTCCAGCTTCCTCTGGATGGCATCCCTTCCCTCTAGTGTGTCAAGCTTGGTGTCATCTGCAAACTTGTTGAGGATGCACTCTATCCCACTATCCATGTCCCTGATAAAGAGGTTAAGTAGCACTGGTCCCAGTACCAACCCCTGAGGAACACCACTTGCCAGGGTGTTCCAGAAAACGTGTCATTTCAACCTGAATTTTTTAAAGACCTGGTCATGAAGGCATAGTGAGTGTTGAGAGATGGTAAGATCTGTAGAGGAGGTAGAGATAAGCTCTGTTTCCCAGGATGACACCAGGCATCAACACCCTTAAGTGACAGAGTCCCTTAAGAAGGAGGTAAAGTCTTTTCTTGTCCGGGCATGACCATGTTGTGCCTGAGTAGTGTGAATGCATGGAACGTAAGCTCACGCTTGCTCTTAGGAACCTACTTCAAACAGTATAAATGCTTGCAGAGCCAGGTCAAAGTCTTGAATGTGTAACCAGGAGTTTTAGTAACACATCCAAGGTGTTTCCCGGCATCTCAGACCCTTACATAGACAGACTTCTGTACTTGGTCTCCCTGAAAGCTTTTTAAGTGCTGCTACAACAGCAAAGGGTAAGAGCCTGGAATGTGTAGTTTAGTTTGGCTTTATGCACACATGGGTTGCAGCTATAGCATGTGTGCTTGTGTATTAGGAGCAAAATACTGCATTTATCACTGTGTTTCTCTAAATCTCCTGGTTCCTGTCTCTCACCCTGGAAACAGAAGGTGAGCTTGGGGCTTCAGGGCTGATTTTTACATATTCTGTAGAACAGCTGTAGATTTGGTGCTGTGAAGCAAACTTATTCTACTCTGTGATGCAAATGGGTCTCTTTTTTGGTTTGGAAAGAGTACTCCCAGGAGTTTCTCAGTTTATGTAAATACCTCCTGTGCTGGCAGGGGGACCTAATTTAGCTGTTTGTAGAGCTAAAAGATCTTTTGATGTTGGCATCTGTACTATAAAAATGTGTGACCAAACTACCTTCTACTGTGACTTCTGAGCTGACTTGATTGCTCTAATGATGTCTAGATAAAGAACTTGATTTCCTATATCAACATACTTTAATTAAGATAGCACTTTTTCTCTTCCTATTCTTTGCACTTAGAATCATAGAATTGTCTAGTTTGGAAGGCACCTTGGAAACCATCTAGTCTGACCATCAACCTAACTCTGATAGAAGTCAACAACCCATCACCAAACACTATGCACTAAGCACTATGTCAACTCATCTTTTAATTGCCTCCAGGGATGGTGCTTCAACCACTTCCCTGGGCAGCCCATTTGAAGGCTTAATAACCCTTTCAATGTAAAAAGTTTTCCTGATATCGAGTCTAAACCTCCCGTGATGCAACTTGAGGCCATTTCCTCTTGTCCTATTGCCTGTGACTTGGGAGAAGAGACCGACCCCCATCTTTCTACAACCTCTTTTCAGGTAGTTGTAGAGAGTGATTAGGTCTGCCCTCAACCTCCTCTTCTCCAGACTGAACAACCCAGCTTCCTTAGACTTTCCTCATAACGTTTACTCTCCAGACCCCTCACTATCTTTGTTGCCCTTGATCTATCATAAAAATTTAGGGATCCCATCTACTATATTCCATATGAGGTAATACAAGAAATAACACTCTCTGATAATGGAAAAGTAAAAAGATATTTTCATCTGAGAATTCTGCTCTACTGCCTCTTCTTTTAGGCAGCAGGGTATATACTACTCTTGTATATGAACTATCTAAAGAAGAACCACCATGTTGATTATATTGTCATCTATTAACACAGCAGACACCTCCAAATATATCTCCTTCCAATGCAAATTGCAGCATTAGGAGCTTGGGCAGGAATCTGTGGGATCAGGCTGCAGCTGAACTTCCATAGGAACCTGCTGTGAGTGTTTTTATTTTATTTTATTTTCACAGGCACTTAAAAGCTGGAAAATGTCCTTTCTGTTTATTGTTGTTGTTTTTATTGCATTATTGAAATAACTTTTATCATGCTGGCACCTTGGCTAGACCAGTTATAGACCAATATGCTTTCATACCAAAGGCTGTACAAGAAGCACGCAGGAGAAAGTCTGCAAATCTTTGCTTTTTCAAAAGCCTTGAGTGCATGTATCCTAAGTTTCCATTAAAACTATTGCATCAGAGACCAAACTTGGCACGTTTATTTAATTTATTGTATATATCATACAGTTATTTGTTTTAAGACTAGTTTTCTTGAATTTCTGAGTCCGCTGTTGCAGTTAGAATGTCATTAGAAAGGCAAATGACACCGTAACTTTTGAGTCTGCAAATGCTGATGCACGTGTTAAGTTTTACAAGACTTGTCATGAGTACAGAATACCATGCCAATGAAGGCTTGATTCTGGGGAGTGTTTCTTCAGTTTCTACTGTTCCTGTTCCAGTTATCTTCTTCAACGCATAATTGAGTTTAACTGGCTTTTATTTAACACAGACTTGCGTCAACCAGCCCTTCCATAAGGAGGAGGGACAGTCAGCTGATACAGATAAGCAAAACTAGCTCAGTCTTTACCATGTTATGTAAATAGCAGATTTGTGGAGTTGCCTGAAGGAAGATTATTTGTACTTAATTGGCTAATCTCTAATGTCTGTATTCCGGAAAGATCTGACCTCAAATGTACTGAAGTCGATGGAGGGACCTCCATGCATTTTTTAAAGTCTGAGCCAGATTCCAGTGATGCTGAACCCAGATTCCCAGCAGCAAGCACTGACAGTTTTATGCTTTCATCCTCCTCTGACCCTTTAACATTTGGTTCAACAATCTAATTTAGCCAGTATGGGGGATAAGAAAAAGCAAATGTAAAAGCAGGATTTGCGCAGTTTCCACATGTATTGGCAAAAATGAATTCTAAATTTGCTTATACGTTTCTGACTACTGCCTTTTCCACTTTCCAAACCTTTTGGTGTGCTCCAGTCAAGGAACAAAACTCACCGAGTGACAGCTTAAGCAATAGCAACACAAACAAAACCATCCTAGTTCTGCAAATTAAATTCTCATAGCATACAGTTCACAAGTATCCATACTCCAAGGTGTGCCTGAGTTGAGGACAACTGGATAAATTAATTCAAATAAATACATTACCATTTCTGGTCATGATCATTATATGATTGAAGAGAAAAAAAAAAGACATTTATTGTTCAATTTATTTGTTGTTATCATTCAGACAACATTTATAGTCTGTGTGATATTTTTCTGTTCCTTCTATTTATTGTACTGTGCATAGAAGACAGCAGCAGTTTGCATTCAGTTACTGTCCTTTACATGAAATACAATTATTACAAATGTTATGTGGGGGTATGTATGTATATGAGTGTGTTGTATATATATTTACATACATACAAACATAACAATTGTTTGTTTTCCTGTAACCTTTGAGAGGAGATACTTTCTGCTGCTGTTTTCTTTTTACCCCAAGGACAGTAGCACCAATATTTTCACATACCACTTTACATTGTACTCTTCTATCTTTCTATTTTTGTGTGGATACCTCAAAAGTTTAGAGCCTTCCACAGATCTATTAAT